>JAIUZE010004616.1:0-16172 GCA_022085475.1 Heliosperma pusillum | reverse complement strand
TAGAGCCTTCTTCTCCGCTGTCTCTAAAACAAACCTAGATGATATGGGTCGTTTCAAGCAATACTCAAGAAAGTCAGCTTTACCCTTAGGGTCAAATGAAGTTTCTTTGTTACATTCATCACCGTGTTGATAAGCTGTTCAAAAAAGTTTTTCTCAATGTGCATAACATCTAAGTTGTGTCGAATCAACAATGTCTTCCAATAAGGGAGTTCCCAGAATATGCTCTGTTTCCACCAACCTTCAGTTTTGTCGTCTTTCAATCTTTTCATTTCTTCAGCAGAAGACTCGACAACTTTTGGTAAACCTTTTACCGAATCCCAGACTTCAGCACCGGTTAATTTGATTGCAACTGTGGTATCCTCAGTTTTCCTATTCTTTAGAAAATGCTTACAATTGTTGCGGAAAGGATGATATTGTTTCAAGAAAGTACGATGACAATCGAACCAACAAACTTTTTTACTATGTTTCAGAAAAAAGGATTTAGGATCTGTTTGAAGACAATAGGGACAAGCACGGTATCCGGCTGTGGACCAACCGGAAAGCATGCCATATGCAGGAAAATCATTGATCGTCCATAGTAATGCCACTTTTAATTGAAAGTTACGTTTCTTAGAGACATCATAGGTATCCACACCGGTTTCCCAAAGTTCTTTCAACTCTTTGATCAACGGGTGGAGGTACACATCCAATTTTGCTTTAGGGTTATTAGGACCTGGAACGATCATAGATAAGAACATAAATTGCCTCTTCATGCATAACCAGGGGGGTAAGTTGTACGGGGTTACAATCACGGGCCAACACGAGTAAGACTTCCCGAATTGGCCATAAGGTGAAAATCCATCTGTACACAAACCTAGTCGAACATTGCGAGGCTCACTTGCAAATTCTGAATGCTCTCTATCGAAATGTTTCCACGCTTCTCCATCACTTGGGTGTGCCATTGTCCCTCTTTCTCTTACTCGAGAGTTTTTATGGTGCCAACTCATCTCACCTGCTATGTGTTTGGTTGCAAATAGTCGTTGTAACCTTGGCGCAAGCGGGAAATAAGTCAGTGGTTTACAAGGTATTCGCTTCCGGCCACTTAAATTCTTTTTACCTTTATATCGAGAGGCATGACATTTGGTACATTCCTCAAGATCGTCATTTTCTTCCCAAAAAAGCATGCAACCGGTAGGACATGCATCGATTTTCACATGGGGTACTTGGAGTCCCTTAAGCAAATTCTTAATCTCTTGAAAATTGCGCGCCATTTGATTATTTTTTTGAATAATGTCACTAATTAACGACATAAAACCATTGGCGCATCTAAGAGATAAGTTGTTCTCACATTTGAGTGATACCAACCTAGCAGCCGCTTGCAACAAACTCATACTACTTCCCTCATAAACTGGTTGTTCGGCTTTATTTAACATTCTATAAAAGGCTGAAACTTGGGGATGTGGGGGATAACGAACTTCTTCATCGCTAAGGTCGTCGGGATTAAGTCGAGCCTCCATTATTTGCTCAACATTATCACGTAATGCATCTTCCACCAACTCCCGGTAAGGATTCTCACTAACTACGATACTACTTGAACTCTCTTCGGTAGCCAGTTTCTCACCGTGATACTTCCATACATAATAATTATCAGTAAAACCATTCGACCATAGATGATGTTGAACCTCCCTTTTCGATTTAAAAGCTAAGTTATCGCATTTCTTACATGGACACCTCATTTCACCGCCTAAATCCTTAAACTCACTATATTGTTCCGCGAATTCAATAAACTCTTTCACCCCATTTGCAAATATCAGCTTGGGGTTCTTTTTTTCGTCTAATCTTTCATACATCCACCGTCGTTCTAATCTTTTCATGTTATTATGTATCTACATTTAAATATATATATGTTATATAAATAAATTATCAGAAATTAACAACAATGATAATCAATAATCACACATAGTAAATTAAACATTTATTCTCATCAACAAGTAAAATTAATTTTCTTCAATTGGGTCCTTATCACTCCAACCTAAACCCATCAATCTACGTTTTAAGTCACTAGCAAACACCACTTGTAATTTATTAATGAGGAAAAAATTCGGCAGCAATTCCCCTTTGTTTTCTAAATACACAATGTTGAATAAATATTTACTCAACATATGCATTCAGAAAACATTAAAGGAATTGTAACCGAACTCTTTCCTCATTAATAAATTATAAGTTATGTGTTTACTACCTAAGTGACTTGAAACGTAGAAAGACAGTCCCAATACGGGGACTATTCAAAAATTACTCCTAACGAGTAATTCTTGAACGGGTACTAAGTCAATATCAACACATGTAATAATTTGGACATACAAAACACATGTAATAACTAGCTACTAACAACAACAAAAAATTTATTATCAAATGATTAAGACGCAGGGCGAAAATATATTAACAACAACCAAAATTTCAATATCAAAAACAATAATGGCTACTATCCTACGTCAATTAAAGACAAACAAATAATTAAGACGGAAGGCGAAATTAAATTAACAACAAAAATTTCATTATCAAAAACAATAATGGCTACTATCCTACGTCAATTAAAGACAAACAAGTGATTAAGACGGAGGGCGAAATTAAATTAACAACAAAAATTTCATTATCAAAAACAATAATGGCTACTATCCTACGTCAATTAAAGACAAACAAGTGATTAAGACGGAGGGCGAAATTTCATTAACAACAAAAATTTCAGTAACAAAAAAAGTAATGGCTACTATCCTACGTCAATTAAAGACAAACAAATGATTAAGACGGAGGGCGAAATTAAAATAAAGACAAATATAATACCTAAGGATGAAAATAAACAAAGAAAGCGGCGACAAGCAGTGACAACGACAAGTAGCGGCGGTCGACGGTCGACGGTCGGAGGTAGCTAGTGGTGGTCGTCGGATCTACAACAAACAACTAATAAAGAACCTATAAATTAACAAAATGAGAAAAGAAAGAGAATGAAATACTTAATTAAACTTACCAAGGATGTGGTGGTCGGAAAGTAGTCGCCGGAGGAAGTTAGTCGGTGGTAGTGATGGAGCCGGTGGTCGGAAAGTGGATTAAATTGATTTGGGGGGTAGGTTTTGGGGAAAATGAAGAAGGAAGAATGACGGGCTGATTGTGCGATTTCAGCATAAAAAGAATATTTCTGACGGAAATTCCGTCAGGACTCCGTCAGTTTAGCGAGAATTCGAGAACCTTTCTGACGGAATTTCCGTCAGAACCTATGTTTGACTGGGCTGAGTTTGACTGCATTATTAGTGGCTACTGACGGAAATTCCGTCAGTATAATGAACAATTACTGACGGATTTTCCGTCAGTATAAGTAATTTCTGACGGAATTTCTGTCAGTACCCGTAAGTGAATTTTGCCGCCTTTGACTTAGTCAACGCGCCATTTTTCACTGACGGTTACTGACGGATAATCCGTCAGTTTTATTTTTCCGTCAGAATTCCGTCAGTAGTCCGTCAGTCATAAAAAATCACTGACGGATTTTTTTTTCCGTCAGAAAAACCGTCAGTTTCCCGTGTTTTCGTTGTAGTGTATTACTGGAAAGTTTATGAAGACCTTACAACCGAGGAGGACATGTTGGCCGCATTTGGTGAGGGTGAATATGAACCAACCAACTTTATGGATGATATTTCAGATTACGATGACGAGGATCACGAGCCTATTTGCGGCACGATGGATTAAGACTACTGAGTGGGATAATATTAAGACTAGTTACGTTTTCTTATTAACCACTGTTGTATTCAGTCTTTCTTTAAAGTTGTAACTGTCATTTTTCAATGTTGTATCTTCTCTAATTTTGTGGAGGGACTATAATAGTATCTTCTCTAATTTTTCTAAAAATTTCTCTCATTTGAAATTCCAAATTATCCATGACAAGAATTAAATTAAATTAGATGATGTTTTTAGATAGTATAGGAAATAAAACAAACAATAAAAGGAGAGGTGTGTTGATATATGTCAATATTATTGGCTATTTATAGGGGAGAAAATAGAAATTATCAATCCATTTTTATCCAATATTATCTAAACATCTTATCCGTAATCTGTATAGACCCAACAATTATCAAACAAGTCAGATATCAACATCAATCCAATCTTATCCGCAATCTTATAACATTATTTTTCAATACTACATCAATACAATAACTCAGAGAACATAAAATGATAAAGAAAATACATTAAATTAAGAGACCGCTTAGAATAAAATAATACAAATTATTTTACAAGATTACATTAATACAATAATTAAGAGAACATAAAACGATAAAGGAAATACATTAAATTAAGAGACCGCTTAAAATAAAATAATACAAATTATTTTACAAGACTACATTAATACAATAATTAAGAGAACATAAAACGATAAAGGAAATACATTAAATTAAGAGACCGCTTAAAATAAATAATACTCCATTAGTTAGAGTCACCAAATTTTTGCCAAATATTTTCAATTAGATCTGCTCTTAGGTTTTGGTGAGCCCTAGCATTTCTTATACGATTCCTGTTTTGAATGTATGCAGTTATAGGAGTTGTATAACCTACCCCAAACTCGGGATCATCGACAAAAACTTCACCTTCCTCATTCCCATTATTGTCGAACTCATTAGGGTCGGAATAGTTAGCATAAGTATCTCTTTCATCCTCCACTATCATGTTATGCATTATGACACAACATGTTAAAATTTTTCGCATCAGTTGCTCGTTCCAAGTAAGTGCTGGTTTACGAATGACTGCAAATCTAGCTTGTAGTACGCCGAACGCCCGCTCAACATCTTTACGAGTCGCTTCCTGACGCTGTGCAAATAATCTATCTTTGGGTGTTTGTGGGAGTGGAATTGATTGTAGGAATGTTGCCCATTGTGGATATATCTCATCGGTTAGATAATAGCCCGTGTTATAATGGT
This sequence comes from Heliosperma pusillum, assembly GCA_022085475.1. Classification (NCBI taxonomy): domain Eukaryota; kingdom Viridiplantae; phylum Streptophyta; class Magnoliopsida; order Caryophyllales; family Caryophyllaceae; genus Heliosperma; species Heliosperma pusillum. The sequence goes on along the minus strand of JAIUZE010004616.1, from coordinate 11,232 downwards.
TTTCATTAACCATATAGTTAACCCGAGGTGCACGCCCATTCATCATATCATCAAAAATAGGAGAACGATGGAGTACAGTCAAGTCATTACAAGACCCAGGAATCCCAAAAAATGAATGCCATATCCAAAGATCTTGTGAGGCAACCGCTTCAAGAATGACAGTCGCTCTACCACTACGGCCTTGATACATCCCCCTCCAACCAACCGGGCAATTCTTCCATTGCCAATGCATGCAATCAATACTTCCCATCATTCCAGGGAAACCTCGGTTAGCACCAATTTGTAGAAGCCTTTGAAGGTCATTTGCATCGGGTGAGCGTAAGTACTGTGCTCCAAATGCTTGTATAACAGCTTCAGTAAATTTTTCTAATGCTTCAGTTGTTGTTGATTCACCAAGCCTGCAGTACTCATCTGTTCTATCTGCTCCTTCTCCATACGCTAACATGCGCAAGGCTGCAGTGCACTTTTGCAAAGATGATATTGGCACTCTACCAGTTCCATCAACCCCTGGATTAAAAAATCTATCATAGGCTTCCGCTGCTCGTACTAGGCGAAGGAATACATGTCGATGCATTCGAAATATACGACGGAACAAGTTTGAATGATAGGTAGGATTAGGAGAGAAGTAGTCGTTGTAGAGTTTTTCGTGACCATCTTCACGATTCCTCTCAATGTACCTTCTTTGATGAGGACGTCTTCGATTTCTGATCATTTGAGGTACTTGAGATATAACTGTGACAATAACTTCTTCTATTATTTCATCGTCATTATCGTCATCAGTATAATTAGAAGATGAAGATGAAGATGATGAGAACTCAAATAAAAAATCCATTTGAGGTGAAAAAGATGGAAGAGGAGTGTGGTGTAGAATACAAGTATACAACGCATAAGTATATCTATATATAGACATCTATCACTATTAAGGGAACATGAAAAGACTATACTATGTAGCATAAATACAACACTCTGAAAACAGCAAGACAAGACAACACTCATTAAACGAAAGATGTTAGACAATTTTAATAATTAAACAAACCATGAAATACAACAGTTTGAAAATGAATTGACAACACTCTGAAAACAGCAAGACAAGACAACACTAAAAAAACGAAAGACAACACTCTAAAACGACAAGACAACACTCTGAAAACGAAAAGACAACACTCTGAAAATGACAAGACAACACTCTGAAAACGAAAAGACAACACTCTTAAAACGACAAGACAACTCTCTGAAAATGAAAATACAACACTCTTAAAACGAAAAGACAGGACTCTAGTTGTTTTGCAAGTCATGAAGTAGTGATAATTTCCATTGTTCTTCCGACGGCGTTAAATCATTCCTTGATTGTAGAGATTGATATGCATTCCACTTGTAAATCCTTTCGTCTAGCTTAATCTTTTGTTGGGCGACCGCTAATTGCTGAGCCCTCATCTCCATCTTTTTATCCTGATAATTTTTCCTTTCCCATTGCAGTTCTGCATCATCGGTCTTCTTGTCACCATAACGATTACCCAAACGGTCAATGCTTTCAGCCAAATACGCAACATCACCTACTTTCATTTTCCCTTTATTCTTTTTAGCTGCTTTTATACCCTGAGGATGTTGCCTGCCCATACCTTCTTCATCGTCTCCACTATTTGGTGTGGAAAATCCGCCTTCATTAAGCCGAAATCTCTTACCACTGCCATTCGAGTCAGGGTCACTACCAAATGTAGGAGTATCTGGATCAGGATATTCTTCAACATCAACAGACATAGTTTTTTTACTTATTTTTTCGAGAATTATTGCTTGCACTGATCCCAATATTGTCGTTAACATAGCCTCCGACAACTTCTTGCCATTTCCGATATTTTTTTAACAAAACCCATGCACGTTTAAATTGAAATTTACCATGGCTATCATTATGAATTTTGTAAGCTTCTTGAATTACGTCTTCCTCATTCATTCCACTAGACTTTCTCCTTTGAGCTTCTTCATAGCAACCAACCCATTTCATAACCCCGGCTGATATTCTACGAAAGCGACCACCCAACATTCCTGGGTTTCGAGGATTAATTTTCGTTGGATTCGCTTGGCGTGCCAAATCAAAAAGCAAGTTGACTTTGACCCATAGCGCTTCTTTCTTTTGATTGGTGCCAATTACATTATCAGTTGAATGTCTCATAAAAGAGGAAATTAGAGCTTCATCTTCTTCCATTGACCATCTTAATGGTTGGTGTTTAGAATTTTGAGCTACCCCTTCAACAACTACATTCTCTTCGCTCTCTTCAACGACGATATTACCCTCATCACACATAGAATTTTGAGATATATTACAGTTCAAAGAGCTTGTGTTATTTGACGGCGTTTGTGATGAAAATCGTGGATAATTCTCTAGATTATTTGAATAAGTTTGGTCATATTGTGGGGAAGGATTATAACTCTGAGTTGGATTATAACTTTGATTTGGATTATAACTCCTGGTTGGATTATTTTGTGGAGGGACTATAATAATATCTTCTCTAATTTTTCTAAAAATTTCTCTCATTTGAAATTCCAAATTATCCATGACAAGAATTAAATTAAATTAGATGATGTTTTTAGATAGTGTAGGAAATAAAACAAACAATAAAAGGAGAGGTGTGTTGATATATGTCAATATTATTGGCTATTTATAGGGGAGAAAATAGAAATTATCAATCCATTTTTATCCAATATTATCTAAAAATCTTATCCGTAATCTGTATAGACCAACAATTATCAAACAAGTCAGATATCAACATCAATCCAATCTTATCTGCAATCTTATCCAATCTTATCCGCAATCTTGTTCAACGAACAGGATCGAAGAAACGAGATATCATCAATCCAGTTTTATACAATCTTATCCGTAGACATCTTTCTTTGTTAAGTTAACTCTGCATTTGTATTTACCATATAAAAGTCGGTTTTATTATTTAAAAAAACAAGACGTTTTTTTTATAAAAAAAAAATATATTCCATGACTAATTATAAAACATAAAAGACATAACATTTAAAACATTATTTTACAAGGCTACATTAATACAATATTTAAAAAAATAAACTATATATTACATAGATAAATTAAAGGCAAGAACACATAAAATGATAAAAGAACCCAAATTCTCGTTTGTGACGGGCACTTTTCGTCACAAGCTTGTGACGGAGCAAATGTGACCATTTTTATGGAAAATGTAACCAGTATATGACTGGTAACATTTTATGGAGGATTATTTTTTATCATATAATGGTCACATTTAGTCCGTCACAAGCTTGTCACCGACCACCGTCACAAGAGAGACCAACTGGTATTTTATATATACCAAATGCAATGTACTAACGGAAAATTTGCAGCAATTAATTCATGTATGTACACTCTTTTTCTTTCCTTTCTTCTTTCCTCTGACATTTGGCCCACCTCTTCCTCCGCTCTTTCTTCTTTCCTTTCTCGCTCAACTCCTTCTTCCTTCATTTTCTGAGCTACTATCCTCATGGTTAGACACTCATTTGCAGAAATTTTTTTACATCCTCAATATTTCACTTTGCCTCTTCCTCACAGTTGAAGATGGTCTAATACTCCCTCATAAACCTAATTCTTCCTCACAACTCAACTCTTTCTTACTCACTAAAAAAACCCAAAACCTAGCTTCCATAATCTTTCCAACTTTAGAATCGTCATAACTCTTTCAATTCTCGCTCAAATTCACGTAAGTTCGTCTTATTCTTTCCCTCTCATCTTCCTCAATCCGTATTGGTAATAAAATTACCGTCTTTCTCGCTTTTCAAACTTTCCGTCTTTCTCAAGGTGAATTATATTCATCTTTTATTGACTATTTGTAGGTGGTGACCTCCAAGATCCCGACAAAGACTACTTCTTGATTGAAGAGGACCTTGACGCGGAGTAAAGACGCAATAAGGTAACGGTGAAGGATAACTCGATATCATTTACGTGTTTTACATGTTTTCTATGTTAGAATTCGTATTTAGAATACGATTAGTAAGCTTAAGAATTGTGTAATTGATGATGATTGTTGTTAGTTGATGATTGTTGATGATGATTATTGATTGTTGATAGTTGATAGAAGTAGATTATAAGAATTGAAAATGATTGAATGTGTATAAGAGGCTCTCGGGTGAACTGGTGCTCCCAGCCAGGTGACCGGCCGCCGGTCTGCCCACTGGCTGGGAACACATCAGAATGAACTTTGCATTTTTGTGTAATGGTGCTCCCAGCCGGGTGCCCGGCCGCCGGCCCCCTGACCGGCTGGGAACACGCTGCATTTTTGATGAGTTTTTGTGTAATGCATGATAGGGCTGAGCAAAAAAACCGATTATCCGAACCGACCCGACATCCGATCCGAACCCGATCCGAAAAAATGGATATCTGATCCGAAATCAGGTTTCGGATCGGATATCCGATCCGAAATATTCGGATATCGGATCGGATACGGATATCAGGTTTTCAAAAATCGGATATCCGATATCCGATTATTTTTCGGATCGGATATCGGATATCGAATCGGATACCCAAGACCCGATCCGTATCCGAGATCCGATCCGTAAATAACACATAATTTATATTATTTCATTTCATTTATTCTTTGTATATATATACTCTAACCCTAATTTCTAACCCTAATTTCTCATTTGCTGTCACCCACTCCATTTATTCATTCCATTTATTCACTCACTCTAACCCTAATTTCTCACTGCACCACGACAACCCCTCATTAGTCACCACCACGAGTCCACGAGGCCTTATCCGGGCCACTGTTCTTCCAACAACGCTTCTGAGACCTTCATCCCGTCCATTGCCAGCCCAGGTATTAATTATTCGATCTTAATTCCTCGAAATCTTTAGCAATTATTGTTTTTTTTTTTTAATTTTTTTCGACCATTTGAGTTTTCGAAATGTTGATTTCGATTGATTAGTGTGAGATCGTCATCGATTGTTGATTTGCGCCATCTCGTGTTTTTTGTTACTTATTTTCTTCGGTTTATGATATTTATGATTTTGTTATGCCAACAACATGGACTTTTATGACTTTGTTACTTATTTTTATGATTTTCTTCATCCCTGTCCTTCCGCTATTGTGTTAGATTTTTATATACACTGACTTTTATGACTTTGTTATGCCAACAACATGGACTTGATTTGTTCACCTTAGTATTGGGTAACTTGTTATGCTTGACCCTATCCAATCATTACAAAAATTGAGACTAGTTTAGACAGATACCTCCTTTTGGTATTGCTGTAGTCCCTCTGTAACATCTGGCCTTAGAACCTTGATTGCAACCGGGGTGTTCTGAAGCATGCCTCGGTAGACGGGTCCGTATCCTCCTTCGTCAATTTGCTGAGAAGTTGCAAAGTATATTTCCTGTTGAAATTAATGTGTGAATTGCTTACATAAATTAATGTATATTTCCTGTTGAAATTTTAAATTTGGTGATGTTAAACATTAGACGATTAGCTCTACAGCGTTTAAAATTTTGAAATGATTTAAAAGATGTTTATTGTGCTAATGAAGCAACTATAGATGTGGAATAAAATACGATCGATTTGGAGTCTTTGATGCCTCTTTAATGATAAGTAATGAACTATGACGCTGTAATTTGTATTAACTGAGTTTTATAAGGCCATGTTATTTACGTATTATCTGAGTTTAAGATACGATTTTGCATTCTTAGATAAATTCACTAATGCTCTTATTATTCTTAATTTGTAGAGCTTGCAGAGGTTCTAGAGGAGGACTCAGCTTGTGACGATTACTTTTGAGGTGTCGCATAAGCCGTTGATGGTGATAGGTTCATGTCAATGGCGGCGGTGACTGCTTCATTCTCTTTTTTATGTTGGGTTGTATAATAAAAAATTAGGTTTATGATTTCAAGACTTTATGTTATGTATTTGGATATTTTTGTCTTTGTATTTGGCGGACTATTACGCTCATTTTGATTGTTATGTAACGGGTTTCAGGTTGAATTAAAGTTTATGTAATTCTACTTTTTTTTCCAATTGAAATCAATATTCTTTGAGGTGGCTTTAGGCCAAAGTCAAATGAAAATGTGTGATTTCTTCAAATTCTGACCATTTATCTATTCGGATCAGATATTGGATATCGGATATCCGATCCGATTTTTTCGGATAGTAAATTTCGGATATCCGATCATTTCGGATCAGATCATGGATACTAAAATTTTGGATTTTCGGATCGGATATCCGAACCGAAGTTCGGATTCGGATCGGATATCCGATCCATACTCTGGCCTAATGCATGAGGCGCCAGTCAGGTGCCCGGCCGCCGGTCCACTGACCAGCCGGCAACCCGCTGGACTTGTTTCTTATAATTTTCTAAATTCTTAATTTATAATAGTTCGCATGGTTCGTTTATCGTATAAATTTACGTAGTGACTTATAATATTAATGTTTCGAATATATGATATTCCATTCGCTTGTATCGCATGTTTTGTGACGGTTTTTGGTATGTCCCACTTTGAGTCGGTTTTTACAAATGTTACGGTTTGAGCACTATTTTTTTTATGTGCTTTTACTCTCATTCCCTTGGCTACCTCCACGTTCGTAAGGCTGGAATGTCGGAACAGGAATGTATCCTTACTGCTTAATTGCATGTGTTAGTGCGCATATGACGACGTTGTTGGGAGGCGAACGCTTTGCGTTGATCGACCCGGCCGTCAAATGTTGTGTACTTGCGAGGTGGTGTCAACTGCATGTAGCGTACTGCTTGTATAATGCTTGTGCTCTTTTCCGCCTATTTCGTGAATTATCGACCGAATTTGGGGTACTCGGTGTCTATGATTGACCGAGTCTTGGATGCGAAATGTTTATCGCATGTCGAACCGGAAAATGTGATTTCGGGAGTCTGGCCAGATTTAGACTAGGACCGGGTATTTATATCGTCGTTCTACCGGGAGGAAATTAGTCTACACACTACAAGAAAACAACATTCAGGCGACTGATATTGGCGACTGATGTCAGTCGCTAAAATGAACTTGGCGACTGAAATCAGTCGCCAAGACCCAATCGCTGTCATTAGTCGTCAAAAAACATTCGGGCGACTACTTTCAGTCGCCAAATTTGGCGACTGCAAAAAACGTCGCCAATTTGGGAAAATGGCGACTGAAATCAGTCGCTCAAATTGGCGACTGAAAGCTTATGTAGTCGCCAATTTGGCGACTGAAATCAGTCGCCATTTTGGCGACTACCATAGTATTCAATCGCCAATTTGGCGACTGATTTCAGTCGCTAAGCAGTCGCAAATGGATTTTCACTTTGCAAAAATACAGGGGTTTTGGCGACTGAAAATAGTCGCCAAATGAACATTTCAGTCGCCAAAATACCTGTGATATTGCATGAAAATTTCTGTTTTCATCCTACCATACCATACCATCATACCATACCTGCAAGTATACAAGAAAACACAAAGATTTCACACATTTACAACAACACGATGTGAAACCAACATCCTCATTTAGATAAAAAAAATTGTTTCAAGTTTACAAATTTTCTTAAACGGAATTGTTTCAACCATAAATTGTTTCAAGTAACAAGTTTCTTAACTATATCAGAAGCCAAGGTTTATATTGGATTCGGCCTGGAATCCACCACTTCCATTGCCTTCATCATAATCCCGCCGATAGGGAGGGGGACCTTGGTTGCAATTCTCAAACCTGCTTTCCCAAGCCTTGAATTTGTCTTTCATTATCCTTAATTCTTCATCCCTTTCCGCGTTTTTTCTTTTTTCCTCGTCAAGTGCGGCTTGGAGTCTTCCCACGACTGTCGGCTCGTAGGTTTGGTTTGAGGTGGACGACATTCTTCCCCTTGGAGTTTCGTAAAATACGTTCTTTGCCGACCCATTCCCGTAGACGTTCCCCTTCTTGAAACCCTTTACCAAGTCGAACAAAATCTCGTTATCGGGTTTCTCGGGATGCCTAAGTTTCTCGGCGGAAAATGCTTCCTACAAAATATAAACATTGTTATTAAAAATAGCTACAATATTGGTTAAACATTCAAAAAATTGAACTTATTGTAAAAATACAAAAATACAAAATATTGGTTAAACATCGACTAAAATCGGATGCATATCCGTCAGCAAATTTTAACTTTCTTAACCACTCACATAAGACCTTCCTTTGAGCTTTGTCAAGTGTAAAAATAGATTTTGGCAAAGACTCATCGCTACGAATGTGAAGATTGGGACGATGGCAAATTGTCTTCAAATCTTCTCTTGATTTAACAGTATCACAAGTCTTTCCCTTTACATCCATAATCGTGTGAATCAGTTGCCCAAAGAAGTTCTTTTCTATATGCATTACATCCAAATTGTGCCTAATTAACATCGTCTTCCAATAAGGAAGATCCCAAAAAATGCTTCTTTTAAACCAACCAATTTTCTTCTTTTTCAGCACCTCCGTCTCTGCTTTAGTACAATCAATAGTACGTGACAAATCACAAACCCTATCCCACACCTTATCCCCCGGAAGTCGATCTACAGCATGATTGCGCTCCACTTTACCTTTTCTGAAAGCTTTTTTGTTGCTCCTAAAGGCATGCCCCACCGGTAAGAATTGTCTATGACAATCAAACCAACTCACTTTATGGGAACAAGGAAGCGAAAATGCTTTGCTTTGGTACATGCAACAAGGACATGCCTTTTTTCCAGCGGTAGACCATCCAGATAGCATACCGTAGGCGGGAAAATCATTAATGGTCCACAACAATGAAGCTCTCAGTTGAAAATTTTGCTTTAAAGACACATCATATGTTTGCACACCTACTTCCCACAATTGTTTCAATTCTTCCACCAAAGGTTGCAAATAAACATCTAAGGCGGTTGTTGGATTATCAGGACCAGGAATAATTAGTGACAAGAAGATGAATTGTTTTTTCATACATAACCAAGGTGGTAAGTTGTATGGAGTGACCATTACGGGCCAAGAAGAGTACTTTCTACCAAACTGGCCCAATGGAGCAAAACCATCCGTACAAAGGCCAAGTCGCACATTACGGGGTTCCTCAGCAAAGTCGGGGTAAAGCATATCAAACCGCTTCCATTCCTCTCCATCACTCGGATGACACATCTTTCCCGGAGTACGGGGATTTTCCTTGTGCCATCTCATTTGCTCGGCAATGTTTTTGGTAGCAAATATTCTTTGAAGTCTAGGAGCTAGAGGAAAGTAAGTTACGGGATTTTCGGGTATTGGTTTCTTACTCTTTTCACCTCTCTTTTTTTCATTCTTTCCCTTTTTACCTTTCAAGACAATACTTCCCTCAATTGTCTTATATCTAGCCTTTTCACATTTAATACACTTGTCAAGTAAAGCATCATCCTTCCAAAAGAGCATACATCCATCGGGACATGCATCAATCTTGTAATGCGGAAGTTCTAGACCTTTCACTACTTTTTTGGTATTGTAGAATGATCGGGTCATGACATTATTATCGGGGATAACATCCTCAATCAAAGAAGCAATGCCATCAACACAAGGAAATGGCAAATTGTACTCACATTTCAAAGTTACTATCCTAGAGGCGGCTTCTAACAATGACATTTTGCTCCCTTCATATAATGGTTTTTCACTCGCCTTTAACATATCAAAAAAGGATTTTGCTTGTGGGTGTGGTTCTTCTTCACTCATTGGTATATGATCATTATTGAAAATATTAGACTCAAATGCATCAACTACCATATCTCTATATGGGTTCTCATTTTGTGGGATTTGAGATTGTTCGGGAAGTGAAAAATATGATTCTCCATGAGAAATCCAATTGTAGTAGTTTGGACAAAAACCGTTTGTATAAAGATGTTCTTGAACCTCAATGTCATGTAGATATCTCATGTTTTTGCATTTAATACAAGGACACCTAAGTTTCTTTGCTACTAAATCATACTCGTCTTGTTGTCTAGCAAATTCAATAAACTCGGCAACCCCCTTTATAAATCTAGTGGTAGGACGTCTTTTCTTATCAAGTCTATCTTCGTACATCCATGTACGTTCCAACCTCTTCATTTTAATCAAATTACCATAAGCATAAATAAATAAAATTACCATTAGGGTAATTATGAAAAGTAGGTGTATGCTAGGTGTAAGATAAATAAGTGTGTACTAGGTGTAAGGTAAATAGGCTACATAAGTGTCTTAGGCAATATGCCAAGTGTAGCATCAAGGCATGCAAGGTGTATGAGCATGCTTATCATGTAAGTAGTATAAATAGACATGCTTGGTACCATAGAAAATGAAGCTAAGGGAAATAAAAACCCTTCTCATATAAAATCCTTTGTAATCCTCTCTTGTCAATAATAAAAGTCTTAGTTTATAATATTATCCTCTCTTGTCAATAATAAAAGTCTTAGTTTATAATATTGATCCTAGTAAACCTTCTTTGTGATTGTACTTACTATGTGTTCGTAATTTTGGTATCAGAGCCATGGCAGTCTAAGCCTTGGCTCTTATCTTCCTAATTAGTATTAAAGAATAGTGAGTTATTCCCTTTATTAATATCCTAAGTATGGAGAAGTATGCTCTGTGGTTGCCACTTTGTGGATCTTCCACATCAGAAAATTCTTACTAGGCAGAATAAAGTGTAAAGAATTAACTATGATGTTCTTAAAAGCTTGTACCGTGAGACAAAATTAAAAACTATTTGTTGTCTCGGTTTAGCAATTTTAAGAACAAACAAGTTGATACTTTATACTAACTTATCATATAAAAAGGGGAGTAACTTATTATAATTTAATATTTTGAAGGATAGATAAGAGATAAGACATTCTGTTATGGTTTCTGGCTCCATCTAAAAAAATATGGAAAATACTTCTAATATCTTAGCACATGCGTCTTCTTCTTCTCTTCGTAAGTCAAATGCTAGTAAAGTAGATTATCTTTATGAAGTAGAGTATGTAAATGAAAATAGCAAGGTCCCTATTACCCAACTTCCTTTGTTAAATCCATATCGAGCCTTTACAAAACCAAACTCTTCATTTCCAAAAGTTATCAAACAAGTACTTGGTCCACATAAAAATACAGTTAAAGAAATCGTTCTAGCCTCACAGTTAGAACAACATTTTGTTCAGCTACAGAAGCAGAACAAATGATTCCTCTCCGGCTTAATGAAGCTATGCTTCACACATGGAAAACAAGTGGTTACACCCATCTTCACTATGGAGCAGTACGTTTAGCACTGATTCTCCATGGAAGGAAAGGTCTACCTGTTGT
>JAIUZE010004615.1:0-56637 GCA_022085475.1 Heliosperma pusillum | reverse complement strand
TATAATAACAACCATTATAAACATTATACACCATATAACATTTGAAACAATACTCAATAGTTCAAGAATAGTGTATGGACAAGCGTTTCCCTTACCTTATGAGCTGGTCTAGAAGTTTAAAGTGCTTCTTCTACAAATCCCGAGTCTAAAATATACATAAAGTACCCGTTACTAAATTATTCCAGTCGGTCCTTAACTAGTTCAACTGGTTTTATGCATTTTACTCGGTTTTTGTTATGTTTCCATTTTGAACGTTTTGTTCCGAGTTTTATTCTTAAGAAAGCGAAATACGTTCATGATCAGAATATTTAAGAGTATTTTATCAAGTTGGTGCTTTTGGTTTAACAAGTTATAGCTTATACACTTGGTTTACACAAGTTTACTATCTTATACATACTTTACGGTTTTACAGATTCTGAACAGTGACTTCAAAACGTCATAACTCCTTCATTAATTAACGTTTTGGGGTAACACCAGTTAGGTTGGATTCTTTAAGATGTCCTACAACTTTAAGTGTCAAATACTAACAGTCCAAAAACGACTCTAAGGCCTTTGAAATTTCTGTTTAGTAAAACGTGGTGGTTTGCGAGTCACAGAAAGTTTTGGGCTGGTTCGGGTGTATAAATAGTCGAAATATCGGTTTACAAAAGGCCAACATGCATGTCTCTAATTAAATTTTATCATAGTCAAATATCAAGAATTTATCTTTAGTATAACTTTATTTACTAGTGGTCTATTCGAAAATGGTAGATTCTCAACTATCGATCTAAAGAACAATATTTTATCAGATTTCCAGATTGTCATTTTGTGTTGCAAAAATCATATAAAATCAAATACTTAATATTATTGGACGAAACCAACTCCAATAGGTCTAATATTTAGTCTACCAACTTTTATGTTTATACAATGTTAGCCAAAAATAGGTTTAAGATGTACTATTGGTCGGATATTTAACTAGTGGTCAGAATATGAGTCACAAAATGTTTTTAAGTAGCATACAAAGATTATAAATTCAAATGAGTTGATTCCAGGGCCTAATATACTCTATATTCATTGAAGTTCATTTGGGTAAAAGGGTTTGTCCTCATTAATCATTTAAGTTACTTTTTAAGATACAAACATTGGGACTAGCAGATTTGATTGTCCAGAATCATGTTCTTTTTGTATGATATTTCATTTGCAAACGACTCATGGGATTATGACAAAATTTTGTATACTTATTATATACAGGAAGAGCTATGACACATATTTTTTTTCATAGAAATAACACAAGTCTAAGAAGGATTTTTATTCTGTTAATTATCAACCTCCAGATTTGACACTTTGATGATTGTTATGTGTATAGGTTCTTGCATGCATGTATGAAGACTCTTATAGTTCGTTTAAGGGTTTGTTTTACTCAATATTAAGTGTTGAATGAGAATAAAATGCTAAGAGTTTAGTATTTTAGTCCTTACAAGGTGAAGAACTTGGTGTTTAGGCAAGATCCTCCTCCTAGCTTTCTTCTTCTCCTTCTCCTTCTCTTGGTTTCTTCCTTGCTCTCCCTCTCTCTATATCTTTTTTTTTTTTGTTGTTTTGTTTTGAATGAAAATCTGATGGGAAGGTTGAATTATGAGTAAATAGGAGTGGTTATGGGAAGAATAAAAAGAAGGGTGTTGGGAAGAGGGGGAGTAGGGGTGTAGGGTGGTGGCACACATGGGGAAGAGGGGTGTCTTTTTTTCTCATTGGACCAATTGCTCTAGGCATGCCATAGGATTTTTATGGATCATCATGGCTGCTAGGATTTTGTTGTAGGTGGTGTTGAATCGGGTTTGCGCGCGGCGGAAAATGACGCGTGAGACGGTGTTTTATGCAACCTCAAAATGCAATACGATTTTACCAATTACCGACACAAGAATTGTGTATATGTTCTTTTCTTATTTTGTCATGGGTGAATTAATTTAAGGAATGCATTTTATTATTATTTATTCTTAATGTTTGACGATGATATTTATTATTAAATCAAGCGACTAGCGGTAATTGTATTGTTACCAAATTTTTCATTTTATCTCTTATTGATACTTTATTATTATTATTTTTAAATTTCCTTTTCATTTTATTGACAGATTTTATGGGTATTACAATATACCCTCCTTAAAAACAAACTTCGTCCTCGAAGTTAAAACAACCTTCTAGAGCAACAAGTATAACTTCGTTCCTTAATATACGAGGGAAAGATGTGGGTGTTACATCCCACCTCCCTTAAAGAACGTTACGTCCTCGTAACTAAATATTTGGCTTGAATAGTTCTGGATACTTAAGCTCCAAGGTTTCCTCGGCTTCCTAAGCCCGGACGTCATTGGTTGACCATAACACCTCCTCAAGTACATCCAAGGTCTCATATTGGCCTATGGTTTTAGGCTTACTTTTCCTTTCTTACGCAATCGCATCTCCCTTCTCCTAGGTGATACCCTAAACAACAAAACTTATCTACCAATCATGGTTAATTTCCGTTCTTTACTCATGGTTAATAATCGATCGCTATGTTGGTCCGTTTTCTAGTTTCGTGAGAAACGATCAGCACTTCCTCTTTCATCCAATTGCTTCTTCTAACTTTATTATTTTCATCTACAATTACACATATACACGTGTTCCACAAAATCCATTAACCTATTGCGGTCTTACTAACACCTTTAAACCAAGACTCTTAAATCTGTTTTACCTCAAAAATGAAAACAAATTTACCCTCAAATCGCCAAATGATATAAAGCTATTAATGATTTCACTAAATCCGATTCCGCATGAAATTCTAGTAATCAATGACTTAATTCTTTGAATTTACACAGTCGTAACATCATTCACCTTAAGCCTCATAACACTCCATCTATCATATTTTGAAATTAATTTAGCGGCCTTAATTAACCGTTATTTGAGAACTTCACAATTCATTTATCCGTCATCTCACATCCACAAACTATTGTATATCTCCAATCCCTTATTGATCATTAAAACCAACACATACTCTACTAGTTTTAGCATTCTCTATTGACGTCAAAACACTAATGGGCCAATAAGGTTTCCCCGAAAATTCACCCTTAGATTTTCTCCATTGGTCAATTACCATAATAGATAACATTCTTCTTAGTATAACTTACTTAAAATCTTATTTCTTCACATGCTACAAGCCTCCAACAACTACGAAAACTCTTTACAAATTGTTATAACGTTTACCTCAAATAGCCAAGTGTTCCTCAAGAATCACAATCCATATCATGTTATTACGTCAGACTTCTATCTTTCACTTAAGTTCCATTGGTCATGTCCATTACTTTTCCATAAAATACGTATCCTTAATCATATCCTTAACTTCATCACAAATATTATATCTATTTGCTCTTTGGTGAACAATTGTATATAAGCCTCATATCCTCTTTTTACTTCTCGCAACATTACATTCTCTTTTCACAATTATTCATAATCTTATGCCTCTTTACTGAATCCACACTCTAACTAGAGTTCTTTCAAGTATATGGGTAATCGCTTGTTCTTAATATCTTAGGACACGTAAATATCCAACTTACTACACAAGATCACGCCACACAGTTAGCTACTACCCCAGTGTCCATTCTATTTCTTATAACTATTATTATTTCTAAACATACTACTTTCGTTCCAATAAAAGATAGAGACATAATATTTAGTGATATCATTTAAACAAATAGTGTCTCATTTTACTCCTTCAACATATGAGACTTAAAGATCTCAAATCGATTTCAATGTCATGGATAATATCTCATTTTACTACCTGCAACGCTTATATCACATACAGTTAATTAGGCAACAATCGTATGTATAACATCTCATATTATTATTCACATGATTGAAATTGTTCTTTAAAACTAGATATCAACAGCGTATACGTCATCTCGTACTACCATTCATACAACTGATATCTCAACAATCATTTGTCCATCAGGACTAAGCATCCAATGTTATTCAACCCATCTTATATCATAGTCATTTGACCAACATTGTACAAACTCAACTATCCATCTTTATATGAATAATAAATAGGCCAATACTTGTCCAAGCTAATATTCACCATTTCTTGTCTTAGATAAAATAATTATAAATATCCACGATATAGTTAGTTTGTAAGTTCCTAATAACCAGACTGTACCCATGTGTTCTACATAAATCCTCGTAATTATGGCCATTGAAATCCCTCTCGAATTCCGCACTAGATCACACTCTTCCTCGTGTTCATCACCTTCTCTTGCTTTCTTTAGTGACGTATATCCTCTCCTTTTCTTTAATTAGAATTAATCAGCGACTCTTTATGGCCAGTTATACTATATAGCCCATAATTATCATGATCACAATCTATAAGCTAAAATTACTCATCTTATCTACTCTGCTTCTTTAATAAAGTTAACTACCCCTATTTTTTTCCCCATACATAATCCCTCGTCACTCCACATATTTCATATTCTTCCAACTAACTCTTTATTTCATGGTGTGGTTGGTAAGCTAGCTCAAACACGTGAACTTATGTTTCTCACTAATGTGTCCACAAGGTCTAAAAGAGCGTCTCAAAGAGGTCAAATATTATAATATATCTTACTCGGACAGACTGTTCATTCTAATTACCTTTAAATTTAAACAAAACCAGACTTTATATGCTTCACGCATCTGAGCCTCAAATATACCTTACATATTACAAACCAATAGATGATTCTTTCAACTCTTTTCGCAAATTCAAATAACTATTACCATAAGTAAACTAGTTCTTGAGCACACCTCAATAAAGTTCACTTACATCACTCTAGGCCGTTGTTCTACTCATCCCAAATGTTTAAATTGTTCTTCCTCCTCATGTATACCAAAATTAAAGTGATCTCTTAATACTAATTACTTCAAACTATTCTCCTCAATTAAGAACCACAACCATTTGTGCTAAGCTTTCATTCTCTCAGAGTCATGTTGCAACCTAAATCACCAATGTCATACCTATGTAATTTCTTAGTCATACTAAAGCAAAAGAAGTATCTACCCTCTCATTTAAATCTACGAAATTCTCCACCAAAATGTATTAATAACCCATAAATTACGATTTACATCTCGACGACTCAACTTCATCATTGATCCAATATAGCCCTTACACTTATCCTCAAAATATCATTCAGTGCGTTAAGTGGAGTCAATTTGATAGCATCCTACTCTATTCCAATATACTCTATTCCAATATCTTTTCATCATTCGAAGCACAATCACCTTTAATATCCACATCATAAATATCATCCCAGTTGAGCAAGTCATATTACCTCGATTCTTTCAGCTAGTACCTCTCATCAATTATTTTCTACACATGCTATCTCTAAACTACCGATCTTCACATTACATCATCATCATTCTCGAATATAATAGCGTAAATGTTCATTTTTTTTCAACTAAACAGTTCTTGATAATCCACCAAGTTAAATCGAATCATTGGTATAATAGTCTTTCAAGAAAAGTTATCTACTGATATATCTCAATAAATTTCGTATCATTATAACAACAATAACATACTTATCAATACCTCAATTCATCGCCCATTTACGAAGAAATATTTAGTACAACATCTCACAAATTTCCAAGATTTCTTAATCAGCAACCACAAATAGGTGTACTCAGTCATGCAAACTTCCCTAAGTTCCAAATTCCTCCCAAAGTTATCCTTGTTATATAGTCTAACTAACTTTTCAAGTAATGTCTTTACATCAGTTTCTTACATATCATCAACTAATTAACAATATCCCTCCTTACCATATGGAACATTCTCCACACACTAAGGTTCCTAAATAAAATGTACAATTACGTTGATCCTATAGCCAATGTCCCTTAAAGAATGTTCAAATATACCTACTATACTTTCACTTTCCTTATATATACCAAAATTTTAATCCCCACTTATTGTCCAAACTCTTTACACAATTTATAACCTCAATTAAATACTAGCATAGTTCCGATCCACTTTAAGTCTCATCACAACAAACAATACCAAAGGCTAATAAGTAGTGCAACATTTGATTTTAATTATATTATTTGTCATTTTTAAATCTAGGATTATACTCCCACGTAAATCTTCACTTGTAATATCAAGTCTCAAAATCCATAATCTCTATAATTCATTAGTGTTAAAACAATTTACAACTCACGTCTTCAATTAGTTATATAATCACTAAAACTGTAACATCTTGTTACCACTCCAAATAGAACCAATACCCATATCATGCAATACCTTCCCAATAATGATCGCCATCACATAACAATTTGAATTATAAGACAAATTCTCATGTATATAATCTCAACGAATTCAATATGTTACACCTCTCAAGTACCATCATAAGTTATTATTCCATTTCATAACACCATATTATGTGCATACTCAATTTCACTTCAAATCATATTAACATACAACATTACATACCATTTCCATATCCCTTACAAATCATAATGTTCAATCATTCAAGTCGATTCCAACAATTCGTAACATACGTCCCATACAATCCCACACTCATCTCACACGCGCCATTTATTATTGTTATTAATATTATTATTATTTTGAAAACCTTTTGAAAATATTTACTTAGATCGATCGATTCATGGGGGGTGAAGAGATATGAAGATCTAATCACCTATCCAAGAAGGAAACCCGCTCTGATACCACTTTGTAACACCCCGCCCCAAACCTTGGGTCGGGAGCGGTCACTCATGATAGCTCTCCAGGCTGTGTACATGGCCCACAGATCAACACGGGTCCTTTCCAGCGCATTTTTTCCTCACTCATGCACATCCCGGGAACCTTCCCAGGAGGTCACCCATCCTAAGACTACTCTCAGTCAAGCACGCTTAACTTTTGAGTTCTTTTGCATGGACAACCAGAAAAGAAAGTGCACTTTGTTGATATGAGTAGTACTTACAATCCATTTAAGCACTAGTCATTTAAACTTATCAATGGACCTCTTCAACAAATGTGGGGTGTTACAAAAGGTAAGGCAGACTAGAAATGGGGAGACTAAACTGGTAAAGGTGCTATGATCTAACCATTATGTGTAAGAAGCTACTTGGAGAGCTGAAGACGCGATGAGGGAGCGTTACCCCCATCTCTTTCATCAGGTATGTTAGGTTCTGGGGTCATAACCGTTTTCAGGGGGTAGAATATAAACATGCGTTCTTTGATGCATTGTTGGGGTGGTAATATTGTAACATTTAGTATATACTTTTTTAATTGTTATTTAGTATGGTTGAGTAATGGTAGTGATAAGGCTAAAGTCGTATCACCTTAATTAAAGTAATCCTAATTCACTACTAACTAATAGTCGTAAGGTATTGAATCCAGAAGGAGGCAGTAATAATCTAGTTTAGTTATAAGTAAGTTCGACTTAAATGTAACAAATATGGGGTTTATGTTGATTTTCTATAATTAATTGCAATAATAAAAGCCAAGTTTAATAAGATTAAAAAGTCTACGCTACCAGGCTCACTAGCTATGTTATATGAGGATGTAATTTAATCAATTAAAAAGTCAATTAAGTTGTTTAAGGTCATAAGATCGGTCGACTCTATTATGCCCTTTAGATCTAAATTTAACATGCGGTCGTTATCATTAAACTAGTCTATTTGTTTGCGTAGCTTATATTAGTCTTAACCTGGTCGGTGATAATCCTAATTTGCGATGCTATTTAAGTAATTCTGGCCAAAATCAATATACTAGAAATTAAACAACAATCAAAAGACAACCATATGATTTAATTAACAATTAATCAAGTAATCCCCCTTCTAACATCGTAGTTCCTCCTTTAACCTTAGATTAAAGGAATAGCTACTCATAATAACTAAACTAACAACGATAATATAATTAAAGGCAAACATAATTAATAACATAAAGAAGATGATTAACAAAGCAATTGATGTAACACCCCGGCCCAAACCCTTGGTGGGGATCGGTCACTCACGGTAGCTTGACATGTTGTGTACATGACCGACAGATCAACACGGGTCCTTTCCAATGCATTTTGTCCTCACTCATGCGCATCCCGGAAACCTTCGCAGGAGGTCACCCATCCTAAGACTATTCTCAGTCAAGTATGCATAACTTTTGAGTTCTTTTGCATGGATCAGAGAAGAAAGTGCACTTTGTTGATATGAGTAGTACTTGCAACCCCTTTAAGCACTAGTCAGGTTTTAAGCCTATCAATGAATTTCTTCAAGGGTAGCTCCACATACATGGAGTATTACACACCCCCCGCTTGAAGAACGCAATGTCCTCTTTGCCCTTGCTAGCATCTGACCGCAGCTATGTATTCCAAGAATCCTCCCCCGCTAGGTGGATGACCCGGGTACTCCGGACCACAGGCTCACCGCTCTGATACCACTTGTAACACCCCGACCCAAACCCTGGGTCGGGAACGGTCACTCACGGTAGCTTGTCAGGCTGTTTACATGGCCCACAGATCAATAGGGTCCTTTCCAGCGTATTTTGTCCTCACTCATGCGCATCCCGAAAAGCTTTCCATGAGGTCACCCATCCTAAGACTACTCTCAATCAAGCACGCTTAACTTTTGAGTTCTTTTGCATGGATATCCAGAAAAGAAAGTGCACTTTGTTGATATTAGTAGTACTTTCAATCCTTTTAAGCATTATTCGTGTGTTAAGCCTATCAATGAATTAATTCAGGGGTACCTCCAAGCATGGAGTATTACAACTGATAGACAAGAACTTGGAATAATAATAACAAGAGTAGAAGAGTACAAATACCGAATTCAAAGGATTGATGAACTGAAGAAATAAACTTGTCAGTTACTGAGTTGCTCGATCGAGCAAAGGTGAATATGCTAATTATGAAAGACGAGATTAGTATTTATACTAAAACTAATAATTAACTAAACAGAATTTTGGGAAACCCGTAACCCGTCAGTTACCTGGTTGCTCGATCGAGCAAAGGTGAATCTGCTCGGTCGAGTCGGGTTCTCAATTCCGCGCAGTGAGTTTCAAACAGCTGTCATTCCTTCGTTACTTATCGTAATTCGATGTGTGACCTATCATTGGAAATATAAGAGAAAGAGCTTTATTTTGCCATGTAGATCACCTTTATAGAAGTTGTAGAACTCAAGATATTCAAGTTTGAAGTCGACACTTGTGAAAGCAACCATTATTCATTCTCATTTCACATTTGTTTGGCCTTTCCCGCTAATTTCTTTAACAATCCTTCTTTTTTATTTCTTGGTCTCCATGTCAAGCATAAATTCTCCAAATTCCAAGTACATATTGCTTTGTAAGGGATCCAATGCATCCGAATCGCACCGAATCTACACAATAAAACACATAAGCGAGAGTATCGATATTCTAACATATAATGGCATCTAATCATATAATTAAGCACAAAACCGTCACAAAGGTTACTACGAGGAGGCATAAACATGCATATAATTATGACTCATCAGGTAGTATGTGTGAGTAATAATAGTTGGAGTTGTTTGAGTATTTGTGGTAAACTGTTGGAGTTGTTTGAGTATTTGTTGTTGGCTGAGTTTGGAGGTCATAGTTTTTTTGGTGGTTTTACGGAAGTGAACTTCGAGGACGAAATTAATTTTTAAGGAGGGAAGATTTTAATACTTAGTGTTTTTTTAGGTCACTCGGTTGGGCACTCGGTCAATTATGCGTACACGGTCGAGTGGCGCTAACCGAGTGATAGTGTTTTGGGTTTTCTGGCTTCTGTCGAGTAGGTACTGGACTATGTTAACGTGGCACTTGGTCGAGTGGACCGGTGTTCGAGTTAGTTTTCGGCAGTTCATTTATAAGTTTAAGAAAAGGTTTATTATTTCGTTAAACAATTTTAAAACATCATTTTAACTCTAAATTTTTCCCTAAACATGTCTCCTCTCTCTAGACATCTTTTGAAGGAGATTAATCATACTTGAGTCGGAATTTTACATTATTCATGTCATCCTTTCTAATTCTTTCGTCGTAAGTAAACTCTAATATTTATTTATACTAATTAGATTATACCTTGGTTTTACGGATTGCGGTTTTATAAATGTTGTATTTGAGTTAGTAGAAGAACATTGTTAGGATTTCATGTTATTTGTTGTCTCGGATTGATAAGGTGGTGTTTTCCCTACTCAATTTCATTTACATGGTTAATTGTTTGTTATGATATGATTGTAGTGTTGTTGCTTATTGTTATTGAGATGTTGATGGTGGTGGTTATGATGGTGGTGGTGGTGTTGTTAGTGGAGAAATCACGAGAGGTTAGCTTTACGGCCCGACATCGCTTCTTGTGGCTCCCGTTAAAGAGGAGGTTGTGCATATTAATGTTATGAGTTTATTGTGGGTGGTCCGATGTGGTGGCGTTCAATGTGAAAAGGTGCGCCCGAACACGGTCGTTAGTGGTGTGATGACTATGTGCTTGTTAATGGCACCGTAGTTTGGTGACGGTATGCTTGTTGGTGGCACTGCGGTGTGATGCTTGTTGTATTATATTCATATTAGTAATTGTGCGGTTTGTTACTGACCTTGTAATTGTTTTAAACTTTACTGTGATCCATTCGATATTTTCGGTGAATGGTGAGCAGTGAGTGTAGCAAGTCATGATTGAGTAACTATGGTTGCTATGGGCCTAGACGGTTGCAGCGAGAATGCTCACTTTCGATCGAGTCATAGAACTTTTGAGACATGGATTATTCTATTTGTATTATCATTTATCATTTAATGGAGTATATTAAATTGTTCGTTGATTGGCAATTTCATATGTACTATCTCGGGCAACCGAGATGGTAAAGTCCCTTCTTACTTAGGAAAGTTTTGTTAAAGGATCCCGTGTAGGTGAGGGTGTTGGAACCCGCCACCCTTCTCTTCTGTCCAACTTAATTAAAACTTGAACACCCACCTTCTAAAACACTACATAACACCCACAACAAACCTTCATAACTCTTGAAATTCCAATCCACTACCCCTGATAACACAAGACTGGCGGTTGGGAATGTGATCGAGTGGTATAGACGTTTTTTATGGGTTGATAATGATGTATATATGGGTGGTGGTGAAAATGATAATGGTTATGAGTCTACTGGCAGGAATAAGGTGGGACCGGAAAGAGGTAGTCGGCGACGGAGATATTGTTGCTGGTGGTTGATTGTTGTGGCAGCCGTTAATGAGCAACTGGTGGATGATATAATAGGTGGTTGTTAATGGTTAAGGTGATTCCTCTTAGAAATATGAGATAGCATCACCAAGTCATACTCAAATTGAGCGCCGGCCAAGAAATTATAGTAAATTGCTTAAGGTTTTTCATCTTACGCTCCCAAATTTTAAAATTCAAACACAAAAATAATTAAGAAAATATTTACAAAAAATGGGTTAACCAAACAACTTCCAAAAACCACAATTCATGGGATTTTAAAATTCTTATGAATTAGGTGGACAACCAGATGAGCCCTAAGAATGAATGAAACACACTCTGCATGAACATTGAGAACATTACATAACGCACAAGCATTTTATAGACTAGCAAAAGAAAGTGTTAAGTTCGACATTCATTGTAACAACCCGTAATTTGAAAGACCGAAATTATATTTGAAAAATAATAAATTTAATTTATTAAGATTTATTAAGATTTATTTGAATTTATGGAAATTTAATATAATTATTTTGAATTTATTCGGAATTAAAGAGAAGGTTTTACGGTTTAACCCCGAACGTCATTTAACTATTCCCGAGTCAACTTAAGTCCCGAAACAAACCCGAAACTCGACTCTTGCATGAGTCACACGCCCCATGTCACCTTTTTCCACTCATATTAGATCTTTTAATTAATATGATTAAACTAATACAAATCTCTAGGATATTTGTAACTTTATCGATCTGTCAACTTAAACTCCGCAAATCGCTTAAAAACATACCCGATTTCTACCAAAACCACACGGCTCCCCTCTCCTCTCTTAGGACAAGATATTTTCTTTATTTTGATTACAATAACATAATATCTAAATAATATCTAGATATTTGATTAAATTAACTTAATATCTAATAATATCTAAACAATTACCATAATATAATTATAAAACCCGAGTCAATCCCGTAACAACAATTTCAAAACCCGACTCCCGTAATCCCCTATAATTACACGGCACACTCCCCACACTTACTCACTACTTATCTTTTCATTTTACATTAAATCAACTTAATATCTAATTAATACTTTCTTTAATATAATCATAATCGTTCTTCGTGTTCTTGAGCGTTCTTCATCGTTCTTGAGCAAAATCATCACAAAACCTTCGTTACTTGTTCAAATCCGTCCTAATTTATATTTCTAGAGTCTCCTCTCCGCTCTTCATCTCCATGTACGTTTTATTTTCAATTCCGACAAAATCGTTTTCAACACTTTAATTGTTGAATCAAGTGTTAATTCTAATAATGTTATTTTTGTCATTTCTTATAGGAGAAGATATGAAGACCGAGTTTGGTGAATCGATATGTGCAGAAGAAGATTTTACGTGACGGATGTGTTTTAGTTCTTATTTTGGTGCTACTTGATTTTGTGCTAGCTAAGGTAACGATTCCGAGTTACTCGACGAATTAATGTTACATACTTTTGTTTTTGTTTATATTATTGTTATTTACGGTTTTAACTAGTAACATGATAAGTTGTTATTTTTATTATGTTGTATGAATTTTAACATGTTTAGTGTTCTTGACATATTTGGATGATTAGTTCATAATTATAATTTTTAGTAAGAAGGATGTTGAATTGGTTGTTAAAAATGGATGTTGTTAATTAAAACATGTTGGAAATAAATTTGGTGTTGTTGTGTGTGGTGGCCGTGTATGGTGGCTGGAAAACCGACCCAAACCAGGCCGGTTCAGGCCGGTCCAGCCCGGTCCAGGCCGGTTCAGACCCGGTCTGGATTGGTCCGTGTATTGGTCAATGGCCTTGTGTCGATACTTGATTGTTTTGTTGTTGTTTTGACGGGTTTTAAATATGTTAAGCATGCGGGAAATATTAAGTAACGGTTTTTAGAAAAGTCGACCAAAACCGCCCAAACCAGGCCCGTGGGCCCAGTCCAGGCCCGATTTATTCTCGGCCCAAAACTGTCCGTGGGTCCTCCCTTTGGACTTGTGACGGTTTTTGAGTTATTGTTATTTTATCGTGTTTTGTAATATTTAGCAAGTGGGAAATTTTAATAAGTAAATTATTTATTTAAAAGGTTTTCATAATATTATTATTTCTCACATGTTAGAAATTATAATATGAGATTGTAGTTTAATTTGATATCCTTTAAGTCAAGCGGGTTTTCGTAAGATTTAATAATTCACATGTTAGAAGTTTATATAAAATAGCATGAAATGAATATGATGATTTTATGTTCAAGTCTAAATGGTAAAGACTCTGTTTCTAGCCGGTTTGACCAAACGGGTTTGGTCAAACTAAGATCTAGTCAGCCCCGTTTTGACTGATGACCCGTCGCGGGACTCGGGTCGGGGATTTGTCTTCAAGTAAGGTTATATTTAATGAATGAATGAGCCTTAGTAGATATGAGGCGATATGATATGTGAATATGATTTATATGCAATTAGTCACATGATAGGAAGTTTTTCCCGTGACTGTTTAATTGTATGATTTATGTCGTGTTGACTAAGTACCCATAGAGAATTATGAGTATATGGCGTCTTGACCATTCTAATTCTAAATGAGTATCTTGGACCATGACATGGATAGGCCTTACTATCTTTAACGAGTATATAGTTCACTGCTTGATAGCTTTTGTGTTCCGGCCTGGGGGGTTTATCTCCAAGTTGGAGCATGGCTGCCTAATTGCTTCCACTTTGGGAATGGAGCCAGCTTAAGTACTAGCCAACTCTGCTTAGGGGGTCGCCTAGTAGAGATTCTCATGTACTTTTGGTCATGAGACAGGGAATGGGTTAGCTGTTGTCGCTAGGTCTGATCAGTCTAGGACTAGGATGTTTTCCTACCTTGTGGTATAGCCTCGAGTTACAGAAGTCGACTATTGACTGTCCTAAGAACTTATGCCTGTTGATAGACGTATTGGTCTTTCATGTTTATATGATTCTATGAATCTTAGAAGGTGAGATGACCCCTAGCCGCTAAGGTTGATAGAGTTTGGATTACCGGATGTTAACTGATTCACATGATATTATGTTTGATTAGGGTTTGAGTGTATCATGGCCATGTTAACGGTAACCTCTGAGCTAGCATACCAGCTTCACTACCTCGTGTTATAGTTTATTATCGGATTCACATGATAGCTTTCATATGCTAGGTTATATGTTAGTTAATTGTTTCATAACATGAAAAGCATATCATATATGTTAAGGTTTTGTATTTTCCATATACATTGCTTTTATGTTATTCATGTTTTATTAAACTCGACATTTCGTGGCTGGGAGAACTCGGAGTTACTCCCCACTGAGTGTGGCTTCCGTGTTTATATTTAATGCGGTTGGCAGGTTTGTGATGCATACTTGGGTACATTGACGAGCTAGCGAGCGAAGAATTTACCTTGGACCTATATTCGGTTCTTAGGATTGTATATTATTATACACTCTTTTATTTCCGTATTTATACGGGAGATATGTCTTCCGTTTTGGATATTTCTTATGTATAATATTAGTTCCTTTTTGTAATGAACCTTTTTCTTTAAGACACCTTTGTTATGATGAATATATTTAATAGTAGGTTCCGGTTTTAAAATTTACCGTTTTTCACTAAAGTGAACCTATTAGAAACGTATTCTCATCTTTTATTTATTTAAATTACTTGTTTATCTTTCCGCAAATTTAAGGGTGTCACATAGTATATTATGATACTCCACGTTAGTTGATTAACGTAAATCGGTAACGCTCGGCTGACTAGAGTTTGACGTTATTGTCGTATGACGGCGGTGATCAACTGCTCCCTTTAGGTCACACCTATAGGATGAGACCCAAATAGAATACTAATTATTTGTATACGATACAGTTTAATTAGGGCATTACTTATATTTGATATGTACGTTTAGTTAGGAGAGTTATTTATTGGAAATTGAGTTAGGAACTCATACACCTTAAGTTTATTAGTCAATTATACGATAACTGACTGAATAAATTTTACGTCTTCTTTTAATATGATTAAATAAGATTTAATTTAGTGATTAATCGTTGATTCATTAAATTAGTTGAGGTAATGAATATATTTTTAGGTAGAGGTAATTAGTTAATTATATTTACAAGGAGTTGTAAAATAAATTAACTGGGCATTGTGGAACCCATTATATATTGATATAATGGTTAAATATCACTTAAAAGTTAAGTACATATTGTTTATTAATTTGAGTCATATAATTTTTATATGATCAAATTAACACTTAATTATGCAAGATAATTAAGCATATGATTAATAAGTATTTGTGGGACAAATATCAAAAAATCAAAATGGTCCATATGAGACACTTGGACCGGTTTTAGCTAGTAGAAAAACAATCATGTTTATTCTCTACTAAATCCACACTCTACCAAGTGATTATGACATGTTATGACACATGATCATTATCATTTTCTTACCCACACTCAAGTCATTTGCATGAGAATATAATAAGCAAAATTATCACCCTTCTGGTGAGAGCATGACCGGCCAAGTGCCCATAAATAGTGCACTTGGTTGTTCATTTCATTTTGCTCATTCATTTTCATTTGTTTTAGATATCTCTCTAAAATCCTCAATTTCTCTCTAAAACTCACATGCAAACTAATATTCTCTACATATTACTAGTGTAGTAATATACAAATATTAGTAGTATTATGTCTTACTTATTATCTAGTTAATAATAAGGTAAGATTATTTGGGTTTAATCTTGGGTGCAACAAGAAGAAGACCATCTACTTTGGAGGTTGTTTTATGGAGGATCATCCATTAATTTCATGCTCAAGAACAATAAGAAGGAGTTCTTATTGTGCCCATATTGAACCGAAAATACCCCATGAAAGGATGTTTTCGTCTTATATTTTCTTTTATGCTTTTATATTTGCATGCATGATAACTAGATCCTAAATTATTAAGTTAATCTAATTTAATGAACTAATAAAAAGTGTCTAATTAGAGGTCTGGGACTTTCATGTGGTATCAGAGCTCAATTGTTACATGCATGTCGATTTTAAACATTAAAATCGAGTTATACGATAACTTGGGTAAAATTGAAAATTTGTGTTAAAAATTGGTTTGCACAAAATTTTTGATTTTCATGCATAATTACTGACCTCAAAATGGCTGTGGTCAAATTTGGTGGTTTTAGGGATTAATTTGCTATTTATTTTGATTTATGACCTTTAAATCATGTTCATATGCATGTTTTATGTTAAACGTTAACTAAAAATAGTTGCATGTTGATTCTCGCCATGAATTTTTTATATGATCTCACATGCATATTGTACATACTATAGGTAAAATTTCGTGACTTTTAATTAAGGTTTGAATGATTATTGATTTTTATAAGATAAAAGTCAATAAAGTGAGATTATTATGATAATAAAACTGAAACGTCCTTTTCTGGTCTTGCAAATTTTTGGTACATTTTATAATCTGATTTATATCATCTTGGTGAATTGTTAAAATTTGTGTCACTTTTTTACTATATTTAAGGGTTTTTATTTGATAAAACCGTTGATTACAAAGTTATTTGTTCATAAAATTAATTCAAAATTTTTGGGCAAATTTTTCTAGTTTTTGGAGTTTTTTGAAATGTTCCAGAATGTACAAAATTTTTGGTTTCAAATTTTTATGAGTTTTATATTTTTTTTTGGGTTTATTTCATAAATGATATGATTAAACCTCTATATTTAGCAAATACAATCAATTCGAACTAATTAAATAAAAACAAAATTAGTGGGGACTAATTTTGAGTTCTAAATCAGTTTAGATAATTAGTTTGAGCTTAAATACGATTTAAGTGTTGATTATTGATTTTTAATGGTTAAAATTCGATAAAATATATAAAACCGAGCTAGAAAGCATGATAAGTATTAAGGGCGATTTTGGTATGATTTTTACAGCATTTTATTTATGTTGTTATTGTTAAATGAATGAATGTCATTTATTTAATTTTTAATGCAAGTTGTACCTAGTATGGCCTAAATTATTTTAATCGGTATTACCCGTAATGTAAGGGAATACTGATTCGGTTGTAATTTTATTTGCGATCTCGCATCGCCGTTTGTAATAATTTAATTTCATTTCTAGATCAA
Organism: Heliosperma pusillum; assembly: GCA_022085475.1. Classification (NCBI taxonomy): domain Eukaryota; kingdom Viridiplantae; phylum Streptophyta; class Magnoliopsida; order Caryophyllales; family Caryophyllaceae; genus Heliosperma; species Heliosperma pusillum. The sequence goes on along the minus strand of JAIUZE010004615.1, from coordinate 39,374 downwards.
ATGTATAATAGGAATTTTATTTGTATCTTGTTGTAATTAATTATTGTGAAGACGGAGATTCCCGAATTCGGTGTTTCAAAAGACGGCGCCTTTTTGGAGTTGGTTTCCGATTTTGTAATCTACTAGTTAATTAGATTAGCTAGGTGGCCATACTAGGATTTGTTATTTGCTTGCTTTATGTTTTTTCCGCTCATGCCAAAATCGCAAACATGCATTTTTATTTCTCGATTGTCAATTCAAAGTTATTCAAAATTCACCGATTTAGTTCACTTATAGGGAATTAATAACTAAATTGACAAGACCTCTCACATAACTTAAAAAATTGAGATTTAGCCTTACCAATTAAAGCACCTATGAACCCCGTGTTCATTAGAGCTACCACGCTCGTGGGTCCCTTTTTACCTCGGGTAAGTAGGGTGATACGATCACAAGCCAAAATTAGATTGGACTCAACGAGATAAGCGTTATCTTGGGACTAGGAGATGGATTTAGTTGAAATCCGTCAACCAAGAGTTCTAAGTGTAGAATTGGTCAAGTATTGACTTACCATTTTTAGATAAAGGTAGCATACGATGACTATTTTTTGTCTAAAGATGGGTCTTGGAATCACTTATATAATTTCGTGACGGGTCATTATATGAGTGACTTGTTTAAAATTGTTTTACAAGTAAATTATATTTAAGAAATGAATGTTTATTTTCCGTTTATATTCATGATATTCGCGCAATGACAAAAATTTTTTTTTCCTTCTACGAACTTGTAAATCCGTTCAAACGTGGAAAGGAGTTTCCATTATTTTTATACGGTAGCATTTTGATTGCGATCTCCGTTTAAACCACCGTAGCTAATGACAAAATGAATTTTATCTTTTGATCCTCATATTCACCATTGCAAATGTCTCTTATGAAGAGTAAATGAATAAGTCACACTTAGTCAAAAACGTTTTGATTTTTAGTGACGTCTTCTCACAACAATGGTACATCAATCTTTTCGCTCCAACGAAAATATTTTTATTTTTGGTATGTCGTCATAATGCTCCTTATCGAGGCTTACCTCAAAAGAGGCCAAATCAGTTGGGACGACTAGGTTAATCGATTTATTTGAAATCATGAATAACCAAAACCCGTTGACACTTCATGAAAGATTTATCTTTTTTGAAGGTAAAACCATGAATGAAGTGAAGAATAGTCTTCATTATAATTCTAATATACTTGTCTAAGTAGAGATTCATGAAAGTGAGTGGGAGCTCTAAGAAGGATGTTTATATTCTTAATTGTTAAGAATAAAACGAGGTTCAAGAGTAGGTTAGCACGATGTTGGCACAAGGCGAGGGAAAAAGGCAAGTCTATTTTGAATAGTAAAGTCAAAACTCAAGCAAGGTGTCAAGCCCAACCTTAGATGATTCTTGCAGTGTAGGACACAAGAAAAGAATCTGCCCCAAGTTTTCTAAAGAGTTAGAAATTGGGTGTACTATTTTCACCCATAATATCTATATGATCGAACATTTATTTTGCTAAATGCAATTTTTGGGTATTGATAAGTGAATATTTGTATGATGTTACCCCCTCATTTTAGCTCGATTTGATATGGTTTATCCACTTTAAAGAGTGATTTTATGAGCTAATCTCTCCTTTGCAGTATTTCTCGTGCTTTAATGTCATTTGTAGGAATTGAGTCGTTTCTACTTCAAATCCCGTCATTTGAAGGAAATATGAGCAAGGAGAAGCTAATAAGGACGATTACGTGAGGTTAAGATGACATACTATAAAGATCTAGAGGTTTCGAGTCGAAGGGAACAAGTTTCAAGTCATTCCGAGCTCATACGCACAAGTTGCGACGGTTTTGCTATTCGTCGACGAAAGTCGTCTCAAACCTCATGCTCTGACCCTTAACCCTTGGGGACATGATCAAGCCCAAATAGGGGAGGAAATGAGGCCCAAGAGGTGTTAGTTACATCCCCATTCGAATCTAAAGTCAATGGAGTCAAGGTAGGTAAAGTCACGTACCAAAGAAAGATCAAACGAAAGTCAATTGACCAAGATTGCAACTTACCCGATCGGATTACCACTTCCCCGATCGGGGAAGTTTGCTGATGAACGCATCTTCTCTTCATCTACCTCTCTTTAATGCAAGGATTAATGGCTTCTTTAATGAGCATGAATCCGGACACATTTGAGCAGCCTCTCAACCCTATAAATAGCCTAACATAACACACAACAAAACATGTACAAAACAAATACTTCTCTCTTTAGTTTAGTTTTCTTCTTTCTCTCATCTTTCTTAGTTTTAGTTTAGTTTTAGTTTTCTCTAGTTTAGTTTAGTCTAGTTCTCAAGGTCTTCTCTCACATTTTGTGTAGTGTTTATTGTAATTGGAATTCAAGTTTCCGGGTTGCTTTCCTATTCAAGTTTTATTCCATTTCGATCTTTGCTCATATTTCCAGGTATTGTCTTGATTCTCGTCCCTTACATTGATAGTTCATTTCTTTTAGTATTTCCTTTATCATGTTCTATATTCTTTAGGATTTTAAATCTAGTTTCCTTTCCCTGGGTAATCATGCATAAGTAGTCACCCTTTCTAGGGTTGTGTAGGGGGGGGAGCATGTTAGGTGATTATTAGTAAAAGATGCTAATTGTGTTTTTTAAAAGAAGTGATTGCCTTTGAAAACGTCGTGTCTTTAGCATGTTTGGATTTGTCAACGAGGTTAACGATTTCGGCCAAAATCATTGACTAAAATGGAATTCTTTTCCAAGGTAGAGATACGTGACTTGAATAGACAAAGCATGACATGGTAGATTAAGACCTAGTAAATTGCCTAAAAGCCTGCTAGACCATCTGATCTATGATTGTAATGAACACATCATTCTTACGAACTCACAATGAATTATTTGCATATCCTAAATCCAATTTCATCAATATATTAATCTACATGTGTGAACCTACTTCCCTAGATCCTTTTCTTTATTGTATTGTTATCATAGCATTTAGTAATTAGTGACAAACACTTGCCAGTCGTACAAGGTAGAGTTTTAACCATAACTATTCACAAGTATCTCCCGTCTCCCCGAGATCGACCCCTTACTTCCCTAATTACATTAATTTGTTGTTAGCTTAGTCTGGGTAATTTATCTTTGATTAGGGTACGCGACAACCCCTATCAAATTTTGGCGCCGTTGCCGGGGAGCACGGTTTTGTTTATTTGTGATTATTAGAGTTTTACCTTGTCTTTTTCTTTTTTTTTTCTTTTCTTTTGTGTCGAGGAACACTTGTTCCTTGAGATTTTTCTCACCTTTTCCTTGTAGTATAGTGACTCTTTTCAGGTAATAGGAATATTTTCTTTCAAAGGGATTGCTTTATTTTCTCTCAATGACTATCTATTTCCAACCTCCACAATGCGAGAATGAGCCTTTCCATGAATACCTCGACCGATTTTATAGCTATTCTAACCATATTATCTCTCTTGGGTATACCCTTGATGAGGCCTATATGAAACATGTCGTGCTTCATGAAATGCTCATTGAGTATCATAGCCTGGCTATGCAATTGAGTGGTGGAAGTTTTTATCAGAAGAGAGGAGAGGAACTTTGGATTTTCTTGGACTTTATGGCATCCCAGTCTTGGAATGAAACGCAACGGCGGTTTAGAATCCAAGAGCAACTCAATGAAAACATGGCTCAAATTCAAATGCTCAAAGGGCACAAGGAAGAACCCACGTTTAAAAAATGTAAGCCAGTCAATTTTCCTTATGCTTTTTCACCACCCCCATGTGAGTCTATTTTCTCCTATGCTTTTTCAGCCCCCCCATATAAGTCTAATTCTCCCCAATCATATGAATTAATTGATGACGATGATGATGGTCCAACCTTTTCTATTGAAAGTCACTCTAGTGTCGTTCCATTTGACAATTTTGAGACCCCCATTATTGATATTGACCATATGGTAGTCGAGACTTTAGACAAGGATGTTGTTAAGCCCATTTGTAACTCCAATGGAGAGTTGTCGATCGAGTCATCAGATTTCTTTGAAAATCCCTTCGCTAAGGATATTCCAGATTTATTTGAAAATGATACTGGGTTTTGTGAACCTAGCCTTGAAATTAAGTGGGATCAACCACCCAGTTTTGATTCCCAATCCTTTGATTCACCCTACTCCCAATTAGAGTCCACTAATGATATTTTGGGAACTAATTGTTTGTTCCATGATCTTAAACATTTCACTCCATCTCTCACTGACGAGTGGAGCAGTTCAGTGGTCATCTATGAAGTTTGTCATGCGCGCAATGATAAGATATATCAATTCTTACCTTCAATATTTCATGCCTATATCTTGTCAATTGCTTACATATGTTTTTGTATAGCTCATGCGCAGGTATATGATTGACTTCTAAGGGCATTGACATGCTTTTTAAGGCACAAAGAATGATTTTCATTAATAAAGAATCTCGCAAGATATTTAAATAAAGCTTCGCGGGAGGCAACCCGTGTTTTATTATATTTTTGTTATGAAATAAATTATTTTTGTTGGATAATTTAATAATGTTAATTTTTAAATAATTCATTTGGTTTTGGTTCTAATAGCTTTGACAATAAGACGATAATTTTATCTAGTATTGTAGTAGCTTTTTCATCACAGGTACTTTGGTGCTTGGGTTGTACTTTGCCCCCGTTTTCAAGCTAGCTTGGGGGAGCTGCTGCACGGTTGTATGTTTTCTTTTCTTTCTTTACCATTTTGTTGAGTCGTCCCCCATTCCTTTGTTGGTTATGTTGTCCTTCTTTGTGTTTTCTGCGCTTAAACCCGTTTCGCATATTGAGGACAATGTGTTATTCTAGCTTGGGGGAGGGATTTAGTTTGTGTTGTTGTTTATTTAGCCTAGTTGTTTATTGAATTTGAAAATTTTGAAAAATCCAAAAAAATCAAAAAATTAAAATTTTTTATTTAAAGTTGTGTGTTTTGTCCACTCAATTGTGTTGTGCATAATGTCATTCCTCAATGCATTTCCCTTATTGTAGCTTTTTGGCCAATGTTTCACGCTTTTGACGGGATTTTGCATAGATGGCGATGTCTTGTACACAGTGGGTGAGGGATTGATTTTAGACTTATTAGGCTTGATCTTGACTTTGGCAAACTACAAATACGGTAAGGTAGAGCCTCCAAAGATCGGTACATCTATACCCGATCCCAATTAGGTGTGTGTAGTTTCTCCTTATGATTTGCGTCACATAAAAAACGCACAAGTATGGTTTTCATTCCATTTCTAGTGAGCATTACATTCATGATTTATAAAGCATTTGAAGCCATTCACTTTGAATCCATTGCCTAAATTTAGCCCCTTTTCACATTGTTTCACATTTCATTAGCTACATGTAAATATATTGCCTACCTTGTTAAGTTAGTAGTTGTACCGTTTGTGTTTGGGTGCTCATTTGGGATATTGTTCAAGTTATGTCAAAGTGATCTTGATTGGACCGAATTACTGATTGCCGTGCCGAAGAAAAAGAAAAAAAAAGAGAGTTCAAAGAAAAAAAAATGAAAAGAAAAGGAAATGAAAAAAAAATGATGTTGAATATGAAAGAATGAAAAGAAAGAAAGAAGCATGTATTGAAAAGAAAAAAAATGGTTTATGAAAAGAAGAAGAAGTTGTGAGTGTTATTTTCATGATCCGAAATTCAAAAAGTTGGGAAATTCACTCTTGTGTTGCCATGAGTATAAACCAATTTGCTATTTTTGGCTTAGTTTTATTTTCTTGGGAATGGTTCCGAGTTTTGATTGAGCATCCTTGCATAATTGGTATGTTGCTAGCTTGACCTTAGCTCCACATTACCATAATTCATTTGTCCACTTTGTTACCCATCTCCCATAGCCTTCTTCTTGCTTTTGGCTTATTTCTATGCTTTTCATGATTGTTTTGACTTGTAGTTTTGGAATGTTTACCATATTAGATTGCGGGCGCATTCTCATGAGTCGTAGATAGGAGAGTGCCACTCAAATATAAAATAATATTTCCTTGATTTATATAAAAATTTGAGTGTTGAGTGCACCGTGAGAGTCCATTGTCAAAAGATCATGCAAGAGCCGAAAAGTCTATTTGATGTTCCTTATGCTGCGCCGTTATGTAAATCGCAACCATGTTTTGCATTTTCCCTATGCCCACGTTGTTTCGGGATGTGTTTCATTGTGCTCTATAAGCTACTTGATGGGATTTGCATTTGGTTGGATTGATTGTTGCTCGTCGCCCTTGTCCTTGTCATGTTTGTTATTGTATGCTTGCTTGAGGACAAGCAAGGGTTTAGCTTGGGGGAATTTGATAAGTGTTAATTTTTATGATTTTATCCCCTCATTTTAGCTCGATTTGATATGGTTTATTCACTTTAAGAAGTGGTTTTATGAGCTAATCTCTCCTTTGCAGTATTTCTCGTGCTTTAATGTCATTTGTAGGAAGTGAGTCGTTTCTACTTCAAATCCCGTCATTTGAAGGAAATATGAGCAAGGAGAAGCTAAGAAGACGATTACGTGAGGTTAAGATGGCATGCTATAAAGATCTAGAGGTTCCGAGTCAAAGGGAACAAGTTTCAAGTCATTCCGAGCTCATATGCACAAGTTGCGACGGTTTTGCTATTCGTCGACGAAAGTCGTCTCAAACCTCATGCTCCGACCCTTAACCCTTGGGGACATGATCAAGCTCAAATAGTAGAGGAAATGAGGCCCAAGAGGTGTTAGTTACATCCCCGTTCGAATCTAAAGTCAATGGAGTCAAGACAAATCACGTCTAATGCCAAGGGAAGATCAAACGAAAGTCAAGCACCAAGAATACAATATACCCGATCGCGTATGTGGTGAACCTGATCGGGGAAGTCTGCTGATGAACGCTTCTTGGCTCTTATTCTACCAAGTCTTAATGGAATGCTTTATTAGGTTGTCTAGGGTATGAATTTGGACGAAACACAACAGCCTCTCAACCCTATAAATAGCCTATGTATCACACACAATTAACATGTACAAAAGCACTTCTCTCGTTAGATTAGTTTTTCTTCTTTCTCTCATCTTTCTTAGTTTAGTTTAGTTTTAGTTTTCTCTTGTTTAGTTTAGTTCTAAGTTTTCTTCAATTGTTTGGTTCTACTTGTAATTGGAACTCAAGTTTCCGGGTTTGCATTTCCTATTCAAGTTCTTATTCCATTTCAATCTTTACTCATCCTTTCCGGTAATCTTTATTCTCGTGTTTACATTATAGTTTCATTTTCTTTTAGTATTTCCTTTATCATGTTTAACATTCTTAGTTTTATAATCTTAGTTGCCCTTTCATTGTTAATCATGCATAAGTAGTCATTTTTCTAGGGTGTAGGGTAGCCATGTTAGGTTGATTAAAAGATGATAAATGGATAAAAGAAATTGTGCTTTTAAAACATTGTGTCTATGCATGTTTGGACTATAACGATGGTTAACGATTTTTGGCCAAAATCAATGACTAGAATGGAATTCTTTTCCAAGGTAGAAATACGTGAATTGAATAGACAGAGCATGACATGGTAGATTAAGACCTAGTAAATTGCCTAAAAGCCTGCTAGACCATCTGATCTATGATTGTAATGAACACATCATTCTTACGAAATCATAATGAATTAATTGCATGTTCTAAATCCAATTTCATCAATATGTTAATCTACATGTGTGAACCTACTTCCCTAGATTCTTTTCTTTATTGCATTGTTATCATTTTTATTATAGCATTTAGTAATTAGTGACAAACATTTGCCAATCGTAGAAGATAGAGCTCTAACTATAACTATTCACAAGTATCTCCCGTCTCTCCGAGATCGACCCCTTACTTCCTTAATTACATTAATTTGTTGTTAGCCTAGTGACGCGATAGCTAGTTAGACTCGGTTTGAGGAGGAATTGTAAGAACGAAAGCCTCAATTCATTTTTCTAGACTAGACGACATTTCAACTATTAGACCCGGCTCTTTCACTCGACTTTACTATCCATATGAACCCACTCACCCTAGTTTTCCCTCTTATTTGATAAAAATCCAATCTTTCTAGTCTTAGACTCCTTTTGTTGTTTTTATTTGCTTTTAATTATTGTTATTTAGTTTAGCCAACAAATCCAAACCCAAATTACTTTGTGACTTTGCAAGAGACTTAGTAGACTATTAGATCATTTTTAGACACCAACCGACCTTGAGATCGACACTCTTACCACACAACTATATCTCACTACATCAAAATGGCGCCGTTGCCGGGGACGGTGTATGTTTAATTTGATTGTTCTTAGTTTGCTTTAGTTTTTTTTGCCTCTTGTCTTGAGAAACCTAGTTTCTCGAGGCATTCTCACCGTTTACATTTAGTTTTCTTGTATGCCCAGGCGAGCTCCCCCAAAGGAACAACCTCCAATCGATCCCGAGATCGAAAGGACCTTTAAGAGACTTCGCAAAGTCTTCAAAACCGCAAATAGAAGCTCTTCTTCGAATCCGATTACTACAACGGAGGAGCCTCTACCTTCGATTGAAGAAAGGGAAATCCGGGAAAGTAACGAGGTAGAAATTGAGCATCCAAGGGTAGAGAATTGGGAGGGTCTTGTGCCGATCGCGGAATTTGTGAATCCTTTTGGAATCCCACCTGTTGGAGCCTGTGTCCTCCACAGTTAGTGCAATAATATAAATAAATCTCTGTAGGTTCACAGGGTACACTTTGTATAATAATCAGTTGATTAACGTTTATCGATAACGGTTGGCTTGCTAGATAAGTTTGACGTTATTGTCATACAGATGACGGTGATCAACTGGTCCCTAAAAGTCACACCTTAAGGATGTGATTGAGAGATGTGATTATTTGAGAAAATAATCATATTGATGCCTTATTAAACGAATAAAAGGTTAGTCGGTGTTTTTAACTAAAAGGTTAGTCAATGTGATGATGATATAATTATTTAATAACGATTAAATAATGTTAGCTAAGACGAATTAACTGTAATTCGTAATTAAATATAAAATGTTATATTTAGTTGAAGTATATAATGTGAGCTTAAACGAATTAAAATGTTAATTCGTAATTAAACATAAACCGTTATATTTAATTAGCAGGATTATAAATATACTGATATTTATAATTGAAGTATATATTATACGATTGTCATAATAATTGTTATGTTAATATATCTACTGCAAAATGTTGCAATGGACCTTATTAATGTATGACAACATATTAGACAAATATAATATGTATAACATTATATTAAATGGAAACTAATATAACCGAAAAATAGTCCAAATACACTGAGGATTTTTCGGTCCATGGGTAGTGATTTTGAGGAGTCAAATCTCCTCATAAAACCCTAGGGTGTGCCGTGAGATAGGTAGAAGAGTAGAAAAAAAATTTAAACCTAATTCTACACTCACTTGTGCCTCCATCACAAAACATAAAAAAAAAAAAAACCTAAAAGTTAACAATAACATTTAATTATCTTTCTAGCAAAGGAGATGGGCATTTCTCGATCAATCTTGGGTGAGACGATTAGGAGGATATCTGCTTTGATATCTGTTCTTAGGCCAAATTTTGCTAGGACCAAAGGTTCAATTCGTTTTCTCTATATTTTATATCGTTTTCATATTTATGACTCGCAATTCATATTCTATAATTTTGTTATAATCCTAAATTTTAAGGGGATGTAAACAGTTATTTCCCACACCACCAACCATCCCACTTCCCATCCAACCACCCACTCTCCTAAGAATGCCTAAATTCTCATCTCACTCCATTCCCACGGAAGATACTCTTCCAAACACCACCCCCGTACCACAGAATTTAACCGGACATTTCATTGCTAAAACCGCTTTTATCCAATTGGTGGAGAGGAACCAATTTGGAGGTATGCCAACTGAAGACCCTCATCTACACATGGAGACTTTTTGTGATTATTGTGATGCCGTTTCTCAAACAGGAGTGACTCAAGACCAAATTCGATGGGTCTTGTTTCCTTTCTCTCTTATTGGAGCGGCAAAACGATGGTTGAAGAGTCTTGACCAGGTTGCTCTAGGTATTGACTCATGGAAGAAGCTAGCTCTAGCTTTTTATCAAAAGTTATATCCACCGGAAAGACAAATATGTTGAGAGCTAAGATTACCGGCTTCAAGCAAAGGGATGAAGAGTCACTCTATGAAGCTTGGGACCGATTCAAGAAGATCATTCGTTCTTGCCCTCACCATGGTTTGAGTGAGTGGTTCTTGGTACAACAATTTTGGAATGGACTTTATGAAGATGCTAGAGGGATCTTGAATATGGGATCAAATGGAAGGTTCACGGAAGTAGATGATGCTCAAACATGGGCACGAATAGAGGAGATGGCGGCCCATAACTTACAATTTAGTAGGCCAAGGCAAACTCCTAGGGGAAAGCATGAGGTGAGCTCCGTCACCCAAATGGGAGCCGACTTTGGAGCTCAACTTAGCTCTTATATGGAAACAATGAACCTCAAAATGGACCAACAAACGGCTCTATTCCAACAAGCTCAAAGCTCATTAACCCAACAACCTATGCAACAAGTGAATGCTATGGTGATGGCACCAAGCTTACCTCAATGGGTTTGTGAATGTTGTGGAACATTTGGTCATGATCCTCAAGAATGTAGAGGATCCGTGGAACAAGTGAATGCCTTTCAATCTTATAGGCAAGGAACCCCCTACTCCAACTTTTACAATGAGAACACAAATAACCACCCAAATCTCTCATATAAAGGCCAAAATGTTCAAAACTCCCAACCATAACCATATGTTGCTCCACCCATGAGAAACAATCAACAAAACATTCAAAGACCACAATACAATCAAAACCAACCTTCCTACAATCAACCACAATACAACAAAAATCAATACAACCCACCACCACAAAATCAACCTCCCATGGAACCACAAGTTGAGGATCCAAACTTGGACATTCAAAAAGCGATTCTCCAATTGCAAAAAGACAACCAAGCCAAAGATATTATCATCGATAACATCCTTGCCCAAAATAAAATGCTAAAAACTCAAGTGACCCAAATAGCCTCGGGGAGTTCCTCTAGGGGAAAGGGTCAATTACCTCATCAAGGTAACCCACCTAGAAATGAAACCGCCAATGCCATCCATTTGAGGTGTGGAAAGAGTTATGAAGGACCAAATATGCCAATTGAAGATTATAATGGTTAGGGAGAAAAAGTGGAAGATGATGGGCCAATTGAAAATGAAGTTGTTGAATTGGATGACAAGGAGGAATGGTGCTCTTCGAGTGAGCAAGTTGTTGTCGAAAGGAATGATGATGTGGTAACAACGAACAAGAAGGTTGAGGAGCCTATTGTGATAAGGCTACCTTTTCCTTATAGACAAGCCAAGACAAAGCTTGACAAGCAATTAGGCAAATTCATGGATATTGTCAAGAATTTGGAGGTCTCCATTCCATTCACCGACCTCATCACTCAAATCCCCGCCTATGCCAAATTCATGAAAGACATCCTTTCAAGGAAGTAGTCATTGAGTGGAGTTGAAACCGTGGCATTCAGCGGTGAGTGTAGTGCATTTCTACAAAACCCAACCCCTCCAAAATTGAAAGATCCGGGTAGTTTGTCCATCCCATGCACCATAGGCAATCTAACAATTGACAAGGCCTTGTGTGATTTGGGAGCTAGTGTGAGTGTGATGCCATATTCCGTTTGTGAGAAACTTGGCATAGGGAAACTTAAATGCACAAACATCACACTCTAAATGGCGGACCGATCTACAAAGCAACCTTTGGGTGTATTGGAGGATGTCCCGGTTAGAATTGGGAAGTTCTTCATTCCGGTGGACTTCATAGTTCTTGATATGGCGGAGGATTCTCAAATCCCCATTATTCTCGGGAGGCCATTCTTGCACACCGCCGGAGTGGTGATTGATGTGAAACACGGGAGGCTAACCCTTGAGGTGGGAGATGAGAAAATTACATTCAACTTGCAAAATGCCATGAAAGCTCCAAATCTTGGAGAATCTTGTTATTTCATTGATATCATCGATGCATTTGTTGAAGAAGTGTCACCTAGCTTCTTTATGAGGGACCCTTTGGAGGCTATCTTGACTTTGGAGCCAAGGGATATCATGGAGGAGCTACATGGGTTTGAGTTCGACTTACTTGAAGCAACTTTGGAAGGAGAGGAGCTCGATGAACAACAACGTTTAAGACTCGAGTCTATCATCCAAACCTCTTTTGCGGTAGATATTGCGGTAGAGGTACAAGCTCCTTCTCTTAAACCCCTTCCTTCTAACTTAGCATATGCTTATCTTGATGAGTCTAAGTGAAAACCTGTGATCGTAAATGCTAAGCTTGATGATAATCAATTAAATGCATTGTTGTGTGTCTTGAGAAAACATGAGAGAGCTATTGGTTATAGCTTGGATGATTTGAAGGGGGTTAGCCCCGAATTGTGTATGCATAGAATCCACATGCATGATGATAATGAGCAAAGGAGACAACCCCAAAGAAGTCTAAACCCCACCTTGCAAGAGGTAGTCAAAAGTGAAGTCATGGAGCTAGTTGATGCTGGGATTATCTACCCAATCTCTTACTCCGATTGGGTTAGCCCCGTGCAAGTGGTGCCAAAGAAAGGTGGCACCACGGTAGTGAAGAATGATAAAGATGAACTAGTGCCTACTAGGGTAGTGACGGGATGGAGAATGTGCATAGATTATAGGAGGTTGAATGCCTCAACAAGAAAGGATCATTTCCCCGTTCCCTTCATTGATCAACTCCTAGAAAGACTTGTCTCAAACAAGTATTTTTGCTATTTAGATGGATACTCGAGATTCTTCCAAATCCCAATCGACCCAATTGACCAATCTAAGACTACATTCACATGCCCTTATGGCACTTTTGCCTATAGGAGAATGTCATTCGGCCTTTGCAATGCCCCAGCTACATTCCAACGATGCAAGATGCGCATTTTTTCCGATTACATTGAATCTATCATGGAAGTTTTTATGGATGATTTTAGTGTGTATAGGAAAGACTTTGATTTGTGCATGCATAACTTGTCTTTGGTGTTGGAAAAATGTGAAGAAGTGAGTCTTCATTTAGCCGGAATATTTTTCGTTCTCCAAATTCACTTTGACAGATAAGAACAAATCTTCTCAAAAGAGCACCCATACACCATAGTCTAGCTACTAGCGCAAAAGGTAGGCAGTTTTTATATGTAACTATTATTTTTTGAAGCATTTGTATGAAGGGGCTTATTTTGAGGGGTAATTCAAAGTGAAAAAGGCTTCAAATCATAGTGAATCATGAATGCAATGCTTATAGAAATGAAATGAGAACCATACTTATGCGTTTTGACATGACACACATCACAAGGAGAACTACACACACCTAAATGAGGCTGGGTATGGATGTACCAGTCTAAGAAGGTTCTACCTTACAATATATGTAACTTGCCAAATGTCAAGATCAAGCGTACTCATCTATAGATTCATTCTATGCCTACTGTGAACAAGACTTCCCCATGTATGCAAAATTCAATGAATATTGAATCATTATCTTTTGAAAGCTCTAAGTTTGGGAAATAGTAACATAATAGCATAGTAAACAAGCAAGCAAAGCATGAAAAGCATTCAATTGTGTTCAAAATTTTAAAAATTTCTCTCTAAAATCTTCTCTTTCTTATTCAAAATTTGAAAAATATAACTAAAATGCAAAATGGGAAAATGCAATCCCTCCCCCAAGCTAAACATCACATTGTCCTCAATGTGAGCACAAAGACTAAACATGCAACAAGATGCTTAATGGGAAGAAGGGAAAAATGAAAGAAGATTGAAGCATACTAGTCAGCGCGGACTCCCCCAAGCTAATCTTTTGGACTTGACAAGGAAGGTCTTCATAGATTCTTCAAAAACTCTGTCATCTGCTAAGAAATTTAACAAAACAACGAAAAAGGGAAAAGCAAAAATAAAAAATGCAAAAAGGGAAAACACGGGTTGCCTCCCGAGAAGTTCTTGTTTAACGTCCTGCTCGACGAATTCTTTTGTGAAATCATTGGGTTGGGGATTGACGTTCCATATAGACAATATCTAAGCATCCGATGATAGAATTGCAACAATAGAGTTTCAGTCTGTGTCCATTGACTTTGAATTTTTCACCATTGCTAGTCATTAGTTCCACATAGCCGTATTTGCTCACATATGTGACAGTGAATGGTCCAGACCATCGTGATCGAAGTTTTCCCGGAAAAGTTTTCAAACGGGAGTTGAAAAGTACTTGGTCATCGACATTAAATTCTTTTTTAATTACCCTCTTGTCGTGCCAACGCTTCGTTTTCTCTTTATAGATTCTAGAATTGTCGTAAGCTTGCAAACGAAATTCTTCTAGCTCATGGAGTTGCAAAAGTCGTCTATCAGCGCTAAGCTTAGTATCTAAGTTGAGTTCTTTGAGCCCAGTAAGCTTTGTATTTTAACTCGACAGGAAGATGACAGGCCTTTCCATAAACCAATCGATAGGGAGATGTTCCAATCGGGGTTTTGAAAGCAGTACGATAAGCACATAAGGTGTCATCGAGCTTATTACTCCAATCGATTCTAGATCTTGAGACTACTTTCTGAAGAATTGTTTTGAGCTCTCTGTTTGAGACTTCTACTTGACCGCTGGTCTGAGGATGGTAGGCTAACCCTCATCTGTGATACACACCATATTTGGCAAGCAGAGTGTCTAACTGCTTTTCTCCGAAATGAGTTCCTCGATAACTAATCACGGCTCTCGGTACACCAAAACGTGGAAAGATGATCTTCTTAAATAGCCGTATCACAGCTCTAGCATCATTGGTGGGAGTGGCAATTGCTTCTATCCACTTCGAAACATAGTCAACAGCGACTAAGATGTATCGATTTCCGTTAGAAGAAGGGAATGGTCCTTGATAGTCAATACCCCAGACATCGAATATTTCGACTTCTAATATGCCGTTTTGAGGCATTTCATGTCTCTTGGATATTTGACCTATTCGTTGACATGCATCACAAGCCATGACAAAGTCTTTTGAATCTTTAAACATCGAGGGCCAGAAAAACCCGGATTGTAAGACTTTGGCTACGGTCTTGGATGGACCATGATGACCACCATAAGCAGATGAGTGGCATCCTTCTAAAACTCCCTTGACTTCCCACTGGGGGATACATCGTCTATAAAGACCATCTGAACACTGCTTGAAAAGATAAGGGTCATCCCAAACAAAGAACTTTGCATCATGCAAAAATCTCTATCTTTGGTTATAAGAAAGGTCAGAAGGTAGCTGGCGACTGACAAGAAAATTGGCAATATCAGCATACCAAGGAGAAGAGTCCGCAATTTCCATTAATGAATCATCAGCAAACGAATCATTAATTGGCGTTGGTAATCCTATTTCAGTTACTCTTATCCTTGAAAGATGGTCAGCGACTACATTTTCTGCTCCTTTCTTATCCCGGATCTCTAAATCAAACTCTTGAATGAGTAAGATCCATCGGATAAGTCTAGGTTTTGCCTCTTTCTTTGAAAGCAGATATTTCAAGGCAGCATGGTCAGTGTAAACAATGACTTTTGATCCTATAAGGTAAGAACGGAATTTGTCTAAGTCATAGACAATGGCAAGAAGTTCTTTTTCAGTGGTGGCGTAGTTGATTTGGGCAGGATCTAAGGTTTTACTAGCATAGTAAATTGCATGAAGGAACTTTTCCTTTCTTCGCCCTAAAACAACCCCAACGGCATAATCACTCGCATCGCACATTAGTTCAAAAGAAAGATTCCAATCAGGCGACTGGATTATAGGTGCGGTGATTAAAGCACGTTTGATTTTGTTGAATGCCTCAAGGCATTCCTTTGTGAAATTAAAAGGTGCATCCTTAAAAAGGAGCTCAGTCAGGGGCTTTGCTATTTTTGAAAAATATTTAATAAATCGTCGGTAGAAACCGGCGTGGCCAAGGAAACTCATGATTCCTTTTACATTAGCAGGTGGTGGCAGTTGTTAAATAACTTGGATCTTAGCTCAATCCACTTCAATACCTCTCTCTGAAACGATGTGTCCTAAAACTACACCTTCGTTCACCATGAAGTGACACTTTTCCCAATTGAGAACAAGGTCGACCTCTTCACAGCGTTTTAGTACTCTGGATAGATTTGTCAAACAATTATCAAAGGAAATGCCATAGACGCTAAAGTCGTCCATGAATACTTCCATGATAGTTTCAACAAAATCCGAAAAGATACTAGTCATGCAACGCTGGAAAGTTGCAGGTGCATTACACAAGCCAAATGGCATTCTGCGATAAGCGAAAGTACCATAGGGACAGATGAAGGTGGTTTTCTCTTGGTCCTCAGGGTGGATAGGGATTTGGAAAAATCCTAAGTAACCATCTAGGTAACAGAAATACTTGTGACAAGCTAACTTCCGTTTTAACTACTTTTTGCATGTTTCGATTAAGACGGCGTTGACCTTGAACACAAGGTTTTTGGCCTTCTTCTAGATTGATTCTGTAACACCCGGAAATGTACCCTATTTTTCTAGTAGAAATATTTTACGAAATCTTTTCAGCAAATTTAAGTTTTAATTTAGAATTTAAAGTTTCGAGTCGAATTTAGAATTTCCGAGTTCGTATTTGGAATTTCCGCGAGATTTCATGTGAATTCCATTTTTAGCCGTCTTTGACTTTTCTTGACTTTTGAGCCGTCTTTGACTTTTCTTGACTTTTGAGCCGTCTTTGACTTTTCTTGACTTTTGAGCCGTCTTTGACTTTTCTTGACTTTTGAACCGTCTTTGACTTTCGTTGACTTTTTCCTTCATATACTCCCTTTAACCTAATTTTTCCTCACAATTCATTTCCTTCCTTCTTCTCAAAGAAACCAAAGAAACCTTGCCTCCATTTTTGATCCGTCTTCAAATCGTCACTACTCCTTCGTTACTCGCTCAAATTCGCGTAAGTTCGTCTTATTCTTCCCCTCTTAGCTTCCTCTATCCGTATTGGTAATAAAATTACCGTCTTTCTCGCTTTTTAAATTATCCGTCTTTCTCAAGGTGAATGATATTCATCTTTTATTATCTAATTGTATGTAGGTGGAGACTAGGAAGGTTTAGAATCGATTAAA
Source organism: Heliosperma pusillum (assembly GCA_022085475.1). Taxonomy (NCBI): domain Eukaryota; kingdom Viridiplantae; phylum Streptophyta; class Magnoliopsida; order Caryophyllales; family Caryophyllaceae; genus Heliosperma; species Heliosperma pusillum. The sequence goes on along the minus strand of JAIUZE010004615.1, from coordinate 22,274 downwards.
GACGCGTAAAGGTAACGGTGAAGGGTTACTCGATATCATTTACGTGTTTTACATGATTTCCATGTTAGAATTCGTATTTAGAATACAATTAGAAAGCTTAGGAATTATGATTTTGATGATGATTGTTGTTAGTTGATGATTGTTGATGATGAATATTGATTGTTGATAGTTGATAGAAGTGAATTATGAAAATTGGAAATGATAGAAATGGTGTTGTTGTTCTCGGGTGGAATGGTGTTCCTGGCCGAAGGACCGGCTGCCGGTTCAGTAGCCGGCTGGGAATTCACTGCACCGACCCTTTTTCGTAGAATGATCATATCTCCTTCGTTACTTGCTTGTTTTGGGCTTGTGACCATTCGTTGGAACCGTAAGAGGATAAGCTATCACCTCACTTTGGAATTTCTGCATTTTCATATCTAGAACTCTAGTTATGACCGTTTGAAGTGGACCCTTGTTTTAGTTAGTTTCCAAAGTTGGTTTTTTGTGTGTAGTTGTGCTCCGAGCCGGGGTACCGGCCGCCTCCCTCCACACCGGCCTAGAACACGGCTGTATTTTTATTATAAAATATCTAAAACTCGTAATTCATATTAGTTCGCATGATTCGTTTATCTTATAATTTTACGTAGTGACTTATAATTTTCATGTTTTGGATATATGATATTTCTTTCGCTTGTATCACATGTTTTGTGACGGTTTTTGGTATGTCCCCCTTTGAGTCGGTTTTTACAAATGATACGGTTTGAGCACTATTTTGTCTTGTGCTTTGTACTCTCATTCCCTTGGCTACCTTCCCGTTCGTAAGGCTGGAATGTCGGAACGGAGAGGTATCCTACTGCTTAATTGCATGTGTAGTGGGCATACGACGACGTTGTTGGGAGTTGAACGCTATGCGTTGATCGACCCGGCCGTCAAATGTTGTGTACTTGCAAGGTGGTGTTATTTGCATGTAGCGTACCTGCAGCAGGAGCTCACCCAAAGGGTCTTGATGATCAAACCTCATACAAGACAATCTTGACCCCTCAGTTGGAAGCTCGAGTTACAAGGTCTAAACAACAAGCTATGACAAGTCAAGAGCAAGCCAAGCCAAGCCACCCCAATGAAGAAGACAGTCCAGGGTTCAATAGCCCATGCCCACCCCCAACACAACCCACATTTCCCACACAAAACAGAAACAGAGCCATTCAGGCCCAGACAAACCAGTTAACAAACCCTGCATCTAGGAGGTACACCAGAGCATCCCAACCACCCCCACCATGGCCTACCATCAAGCCAACCCATTAAGCTACAAGTTTGCCCAGGACAAACCCTTTTGAAGTCTAGTAAAAATTCGTGAAACAGACACCCCAGGTTAGAGTCCAGCAAACAACTAAAAACAGAGAAGGTACATGTCAGATTGTGGCTTCCTTTTGTTTAAGTCAACTTGTCATCGTCCCAGGCAGGTCTTATCTAAGTTATAATAAGAATAGAGAGTCCCAAGGAGCAGCAACACACCCAGGCAAGGCAGCAAGACAACAAGAGCAACAGATTTCCATTTCAGGAAAACTCCAAAACTGCTTTATTTGCTTTTGTTCAGTCTGTTTTCTTTTGTGTCTTGTGTCTGTTCTTATTAGTTGTTGAGCTCGTCCTATTGTGAGGCTCTTAATTAGTGTCAGTAGAAGTAGTTTAGATCCTAAGCTAGCCCTTGGATGATCCATCATCTAATGGCTCACAAGATATCAACCTCTCTATATAAAGGGGTCTTGTATGACTGTTGTAGGCAGACTTTGATGAATGAATGAACTTTGAGAAATCCCTCAAAACTATCAAACTTGTGCTAAGAGCTGTAGTTTGAAGCAAGCCTGATACATCTTCAAGGTGTTTGATCAGTGCCTTGTATTGTGAGTCAAGTTATATCTGTGCATTGCTGTGATTAACTTACTTGCTGTTGAGTCTAGTCTAGGGTGTTTGTGCTTTGCTGTAACACTTGAAAACTGTCTCTAAACTAGTCTTTGAGTCCTTTTCTCTTGTGCCTTGCTGTAGAGGATTGTCTCCAAGTCATATCCCTTGTATCTTTCAGCTAAAATAACTCACAATCCCTAAAACAACACCCCTTGTTACTTGATATTGTATTCAGTTTGAGTCAAGCTAATCAAGTCACTTAAAACTTGTGAACCTTAGTAGTTTACACTCCAAATTGGTATCAGAGCTTTGGTTGAGAGTCTTAGTGAGTTCATTTTTCCCTAACTACATTTAAAAACACAAAAATAGCCCAATGAGTGAAGAGAGACTAGCAGGAGTAGAAGCAAGGATGGAGGATCTGGCTGGGATTGTAACCACCCTAACCAGAACCTTGGACCAGGTTATAGGCAACCATTTGCTTGCTGGAGGAAGAGGTAGAGGTCGTGGAAGAGGCCAAGGAGGAGGCAGAGGAAGGCCACCTGATGATGAAGAGTATCCAGACTCAGATGACTCAACAAGAAGCAGAGCTTCCATCCACAGGAACACAGACAAACATCTTAAGGTAGATATCCCTGAGTTTTCTGGTAGTCTTAATCCTGATGACTTATTAGAATGGCTTAGAGAAGTAGAAAGGATCTTTGAGTACAAGGGATACAATGATTCCAAGTCTTTTAAAGTAGCCATCCTTAAACTGAAAGGGTATGCTTCCCTTTGGTATGAGACTATGAAAGGGTTAAGGGCTAGGGAGGGTAAGGAACCCATCAAGTCTTGGACTAAACTGAAAAAGAAACTGTTAGACAAATTTGTTGCTAAGGATTACACCCAGGATCTGTTTATCAAGTTGTCTAAGTTGAAACAAGGAGACAAACCTGTTGAATCTTATCTGAGGGAGTTTGAACAACTCACCTTACAATGTGATATAAATGAGAAACCTGAGCAAAGGATTGCTAGGTACTTAGAGGGTCTAGATAAGAACATTGCTAACAAGGTTAGGATGCAACCTCTGTGGTCATTTGATGATGTTGTCAACCTATCTCTGAGAATTGAGAAGATAGGGAAGACTAAGCCTGCTACACCAAAACCTGTTAGGCCTTTTCAAACCAGACCTTATAGTGGGTTTAGATCAATGGATACCCCTAAGACAGCACCCCCACCTACCTTAGACAAGGGTAAGGGCATCATGGGTCAAAAGCCAAGCACTTCATTGACTGAGAACAGAATTAGGTGCTTCCAATGTCAAGGCTATGGACATTTCAGGAAGGATTGCCCTTCTAAGAAGACCTTAACCATAATGGAAGTTGAGGCTTGGGAGAAAGAGGGTCTAGTTGAGTATGAGAGGGATGAGCCTGAGGTTGAAGAAGTGGTGAGTGAGGAAGAAGAGTCTAGTCAGGAGGCAATAGTGGCACTCCCTGACACAGGCCACAGCTTAGTCCTATGGAGAGTAATGCATTCACAACAGATACCTTTGGAGGAGGATCAAAGGTCCCTCATTTTCAGGAGCAGATGTACCATACAAGGGAGGGTTTGTAATCTTATTATAGATGGAGGTAGTTGTACCAATGTGGCTTCTGTTACTATGGTTGATAAGCTGAAGTTGAGCACTCAAGATCACCCTCACCCCTATAAGTTGAGATGGCTGAGTAAGGGAGCAGAGGTTAAGGTGGATAAGCAATGCATGGTCCCTTTCTCCATTGGCAGTGTGTACAAGGATGAAGTATTGTGTGATGTGGTTCCAATGGATGCATGTCACTTACTATTAGGAAGGCCATGGGAGTTTGATAAAAGCTCCATACACCAAGGAAGAAGCAATACATATTCTTTCAAGCATGGGAGCAGGAAGGTGACATTAGCCCCCTTGCCACCACACCAGAAGAGCTATGGGAGTCCAAGTATGGCTGAGGATTTTAGTGGAGTTGTATTTCTATCTGAGTCAGCAATGGTCAAGGAGTGTAGTGAGGAGCAACCTATAGTAATGCTGCTATCAAAAGAAGTTCAGGAAGAGGAGTCTAAGGTGATCCCTGCAGATGTTAAGCCCCTCATTGATCAGTTCAAGGAAGTGTTTCCAGAGGAACTTCCTGATGGCTTACCCCCTTTGAGAGGGATTGAACACCAAATAGACCTTGTGCCAGGGTCTGTACTACCTAATAGACCAGCCTACAGATGTGATCCTAAGGCTACACAAGAGCTGCAAAAGCAAGTTGGAGAGTTGATGAGTAAAGGGTTTGTAAGGGAGTCATTAAGCCCTTGTGCTGTGCCTGCATTGTTGGTTCCTAAGAAGGATGGGACTTGGAGGATGTGCATAGATAGCAGGGCTATCAACAACATCACAGTCAAGTATAGGTTCCCTATACCTAGGCTTGATGACATGTTGGATGAGCTAAGTGGCTCAAGGTTCTTTTCTAAGATTGACTTGAGGCAAGGTTACCATCAATTGAGGATCAGAGAAGGAGATGAGTGGAAGACAGCCTTCAAAACAAAGCATGGCCTTTATGAGTGGCTTGTCATGCCCTTTGGCCTGTCAAATGCCCCAAGTACCTTCATGAGATTGATGACAGAGGTGCTTAGGCCTTGCCTAGGGAGATTTGTGGTGGTATACTTTGATGATATCCTCATCTACAGCAAGAGCAAGGATGATCATTTGAGGCATCTTGAGGCTGTGTTTGAAATACTTAAGGAGAGCAAGCTCTTTGGGAAGCTTGAGAAGTGCACCTTCATGACTGAGGAAGTCAAGTTTCTAGGATATGTGGTATCTGGTAGAGGCATTTCAGTTGATCAAGACAAGATCATGGCAGTCCAGTCTTGGCCTATCCCTAGGAGTATTACAGAAGTAAGGGGATTCCATGGCTTAGCATCCTTCTACAGAAGATTCATTAAGGACTTTAGCACCATTGCAGCACCTCTCACTGAGTGCATGAAGAAGGGAGAGTTCACTTGGACTGAGAATGCTTTACAGGCTTTCAAACACATGAAGAAGCTCTTGTGCAGTGCACCTATCCTAAGATTGCCAAACTTTGATTGCCTATTTGAGGTTGAATGTGATGCAAGTGGAGTGGGAATTGGAGCTGTCCTCATCCAAGAGAAGAAACCTGTAGCCTACTTTAGTGAAAAGCTAAGTGGTGCCAAGCTAAACTATTCTACATATGATAAAGAGTTCTATGCTCTTGTCAGAGCTCTGAGGCATTGGAGTCATTACCTGAAGCCCAAACCTTTTGTCTTACACTCTGATCATGAGGCATTGAAGTACATAGGAGGCCAGCATAAGCTCAGTCACAGACATGCTAAGTGGGTGGAGTTCCTTCAGTCATTCACCTTTTCTAGCAAATACAAAGAGGGCAAACAAAATGTGGTGGCTGATGCATTGTCTAGGAGGTACACTCTGCTATCAACTATGGAGCAAAGGGTTCTTGGCTTTGAGTTTATGAAGGACATGTATCAAGAAGATCCAGACTTTGCAGAAGATTGGTTAGCACAGAAAGAGGGAACAAGAACCATTGACTCACCATACACTTTGCAAAATGGATTCTTGTTTAAAGGAAACAAGTTGTGTGTTCCCAGAGGATCTTATAGGAACCTATTGATCAAGGAGGTACATGGGAGTGGCCTTGGAGGACACTTTGGGGTTCAGAAAACTGTGGACATACTACAAGATCAATTCCACTGGCCTAAGATGATGGGAGAAGTTCAAATAGTGCTCAGAAGGTGTGGAGTTTGTCAAAAGGCCAAGAGTTCTTTCCAAGCAGGACCTTACACTCCCCTACCAGTCCCATGTAGGCCTTGGGAGGATGTTAGTATGGATTTCATAATGGCATTGCCTAGGACAGCAAGAGGGAAGGATTCTATCATGGTGGTTGTGGATAGGTTCAGTAAGATGGCACATTTCATTGCATGCAAGAAGACTGAGGATGCTGTGAGTGTAGCAGAGCTATACCTTGATGAGGTAGTGAGGTTACATGGAGTTCCAAGGACCATTGTGTCTGACAGAGACACAAAGTTTATGAGCCACTTCTGGAGGACATTGTGGAAACTGCTTAACACTAGGTTATTGTTTAGTACCTCCCATCACCCTCAAACTGATGGCCAAACTGAGGTGACTAACAAGACCTTGGGAAGAATCTTGAGGTGTATAGTCAGCAAATCTCTCAAGGATTGGGACTTGAAGTTGGCTCAAGCAGAGTTCTCTTTCAATAGAGCTCCATCAGCAGCCACAGGCCACTCCCCCTTTGAAGTGGTCTATGGTACTAACCCCTTAATGCCTTTGAGTTTGTCTAATGTGTGCAGGTCAGAGGTCCACTATGATGCCAAGAAGAGGGTGGAACAAATGCTAAAACTCCATGAATCAGTCAGAAACAAATTGAGAAAGCCAATGATCTATACAAAAGAATGCCAAGGTTCCTAAGACCAAGAAAGACTTTGCACCAGGAGACCTAGTATGGATCAACCTAAGGAAAGAGAGGTTCCCTTCCAAGAGAAAGAACAAGCTAGAGCCCAGGGCAGATGGTCCTTTTCAAGTCACAGAGAAGATAGGTCCAATGCCTACAAAATTGATCTACCAGGAGAGTATGCAGTCCATGGAACATTCAATGTGGGAGATCTCAGTCCCTTCTATGAAGACTCTGAGGGGGAGGAAGACATAGGCTTGAGGTCAAGCCCTTTTCAACCTGGGGAGGCTGCAGCAGGAGCTCACCCAAAGGGTCTTGATGATCAAACCACATACAAGACAAGCTTGACCCCTCAGATGGAAGCTCGAGTTACAAGGTCTAAACAACAAGTTATGACAAGTCAAGAACAACCCAAGCCAAGCCACCCCAATGAAGAAGACAGTCCAAGACTCAACAACCCATGCCAACCCCCAACACAACCCACATTACCCACACAAGACAGACAAAAAAACCTTCAGGCACAGACAGACCAATTCACAAACCCTGTATCTAGGAGGTACACCAGAGCATCCCAACCACCCCCACCATGGCCTACCATCAAGCCAACCCATTAAGCTACAAGTTTGCCCAGGACAAACCCTTTTGAAGTCTAGTAAAAATTCATGAAACAGACACCCCAAGTTAGAGTCCAGCAAACAACTAAAAACAGAGAAGGTACATGTCAGATTGTGGCTTCCTTTTGTTTAAGTCAACTTGTCATCGTCCAAGGCAGGTCTTATCTAAGTTATAATAAGAATAGAGAGTCCCAAGGAGCAGCAACACACCCAGGCAAGGCAGCAAGACAACAAGAGCAACAGATTTCCATTTCAGGAAAAATCCAAAACTGCTTTATTTGCTTTTGTTCAGTCTGTTTTCTTTTGTGTCTTGTGTCTGTTCTTATTAGTTGTTGAGCTCGTCCTATTGTGAGGCTCTTAATTAGTGTCAGTAGAAGTAGTTTAGATCCTAAGCTAGCCCTTGGATGATCTATTCATCCAATGGCTCACAAGATATCAACCTCTCTATATAAAGGGGTCTTGTATGATTGTTGTAAGCAGACTTTGATGAATGAATGAACTTTGAGAAATCCCTCAAAACTATCAAACTTGTGCTAAGAGCTGTAGTTTGAAGCAAGCCTGATACATCTTCAAGGTGTTTGATCAGTGCCTTGTATTGTGAGTCAAGTTATATCTGTGCATTGCTGTGATTAACTTACTTGCTGTTGAGTCTAGTCTAGGGTGTTTGTGCTTTGCTGTAACACTTGAAAACTGTCTCTAAACTAGTCTTTGAGTCCTTTTCTCTTGTGCCTTGCTGTAGAGGATTGTCTCCAAGTCATATCCCTTGTATCTTTCAGCTAAAATAACTCACAATCCCTAAAACAACACCCCTTGTTACTTGATATTGTATTCAGTTTGAGTCAAGCTAATCAAGTCACTTAAAACTTGTGAACCTTAGTAGTTTACACTCCAGTGTCCAATCATGCAATGATCATGAACAATATCATGAAATCACGCATTCAAAGAACGACGCAAGACGACCTTTCTCACGGTAAATGAAACGCACTAGCATCGTGTACATGGCAAGTATGATTAACATGCATCCACGGGATATAACATTTCCCTGAACTCATACGCGATGCTTACATTTCGCCTATGCAGACTAATTTCCTCCTGGTAGGACGACGATAATAAATACCCGGTCCTAGTCTAAACAAACCCCATGGCCAGGATCTCGGGAATAAAAGTGTTCCGATACGACATGCGATAAATTTCGGCATCCAAGATCGGGCTTACAATTATAGGCCGAGAGTACCCCAATTCGGTAGATCATTCCACGAAAAGGCCGGAAAAACAGCTCAAGCCTCATAACAAGCGGTACGCTACATGCAAATACCACCACCTCGCAAGTATACAACATTTGACGGCCGGGTCGAACAACGCATAGCGTTCAACTCCCAACACCGTCGTCATATGCCCACTACACATGCAATTAAGCAGTAGGATACCTCTCCGTTCCGACATTCCAGCCTTACGAACGGGAAGGTAGCCAAGGGAATGAGAATACAAAGCACAAGACAAAATAGGGCTCAAACCGTATCATTTGTGAAAACTGACTCAAAGTGGGACTAGCAAAAACCGTCACAAAACATGTGATACATGCGAATGAGAATAGCCTATATCAAACATGATCAATACATGAACATAAGCATTAACCAAGTTGTAAGAAGCATAATAAAAATAGGAAAACATAGATACTATCCAAAACAACAAGTTTGGACAACTAACTAAAACACAAGGTTCACTTCAAACGATCATAAACAGAGTTTAGATATGGGGAATGCAGAAATTCTAAGTCAAGGTGATAGCTTATCTTCTTACGGTTCCAGTGAATGGTCACAAGCCCAAAACAAGCAAGTAACGAAGGAGATATGATCATTCTACCAAAAAGGGTCAGTGCAGTGAAACTGCACAAGTCACGACCGTGACTGGTATTTCACGACCGTGAAATGAGGTTTCACGACCGTGAGATGCCATCTCACGACCGTGAGATACTCTGTTACCATTTCACCCGAGAGCCTTCAACCAAATTCAATCCTATCATTTCCAATTCTCATAATTCCTCTCTAATAACTATCAACAATCAATATTCATCATCAACAATCATCAAACAAAAACAATCATTATCCATAACATAATTCCTAACTTACTTATCGTATTCTAAATACGAGTCCTAGCATATAAAGCATGTAAAACACGTAAATGATACCGAGTAACCCTTCACCGTTACCTTTACGCGTCTTTAATCGATTACTAAACCTTCCTAGTGGTCTCCACCTACAATTAGGTAATAAAAGATGAATATATTTCACCTTGAGAAAGACGGATAATTTAAAAAGCGAGAAAGACGATATTTTTAATATGAATACGGATAGAGGAAGGTAAGGGAAGAAGAATGAGACGAACTAACGTGAATTCCGACAAGAAACGAGGGAGCTACGATCATCCAAAGATTGGATCAAAGAGGGAGGCAAGCTTTTATGGTTTCTTAGTGAGGAAGAAAGAAGATGTTGAGTTGTGAATGAATTAGGTTAGGGTTAGGAGGGAGTATAAGTAAAGGGTGAGTCGGAAAGTCAACAAAAGTCAAAGACGGCTTAAAAGTCAAGAAAATTCAAAGATGACTTAAAATTCAAGAAAAGTCAAAGACGACTTAAAATTCAAGAAAAGTCAAAGACGACTCAAAAGTCAAGAAAAGTCAAACTCGACTCAAAAGTCAAGAAAAGTCAAACTCGACTCAAAAGTCAAGAAAAGTCAAACTCGCCTTAAGACGGGATTTTCATGAAATCTCAAAGAAATTCCAAATACGAACTCGGAAATTCTAAATTCGACTCGGAACATAAAATTATAAATTAAAACTTAAATTTGCTGAAAAGATTTCGTAAAATATTTCTACTAGAAAAATAGGGTACATTTCCGGGTGTTACAGATTTTATTATCAGATCTAATGGCTACATCACGTAAGTACCTCTCAGTAATTATCGCTTTAATCAAGATCCTATCATTTATGTTTACATGTGGTATCAGAGCGGGATTGTGATTATAGTTATAATTCTGATTAATGTTTTGATTATGTTTTTATGAATGAATTTAATACTTTAATCATGATGTTATAATATTCATTCATAATTGATTATATACCCTTATGATTGATAACGTATCCTTATATGATGATCATTTCCGCTGCCCTAATCGAATTATTTCGTTATTATATGTTATGATGATTATTTCCGCTGCCCTAATCGAATTATTTCGTTATTATATAATTTATGATGATTATTTCTGCTGCTCTAATCGAATTATTTCGTTATTATATGTTATGATGATTATTTCCGCTGCCCTAATCGAATTTTTTCGTTATTATATAATTTATGATGATTATTTCCGCTGCCCTAATTTGATTTGTATGGTTTATTGTGATTATTGTTTGTGTATGAATGCCGTTATTATATGATGTTATAATGAATGATGTGTGACCTAAACCACTCGGCCGAGCTAATGCTTCACTCGATCGAGTCGGTTTGTTCCTGATGTTGCTCGATCGAGCTAATGCTTCACTCGGTCAAGACCTTCTGTCTTCAATGTTGCTCGATCGAGCTATTTCTTACTCGATCGAGTTCTGCCCGTGTTGGTTATTTAATGTTTGTTTTCATGTATGCTCGCATTATATTATGTTATTATGCTTATAGAATTAATTTAAATTATCATATTTTATGTAAGCATACATTCTTATTGTAGTTTAATTATATCTTATGTATCGATTAAAGGAGACCTTCGCATTATGACGAGTTGAAATTCACCACAGTGATTTCATCTCGTACGCGATCAGATCTCATAATGTAATTAAATTAGGCATTCACATTATGTTGATGTTCACCACAGTGGACTCAAATTATGCAGTGAATATCCGACTAAGCACCTAATGGGGTGAAATAACTTGTATTAAGGTTTTACCCACAGGTAACCTGACATTAAAGTGAAACACTCATTAAAGAGAGTATACTTGATTGTGTAATTAAGCATGCGTAGGTTGTCCACAGATACTGCACTTGCTTAATGAATGTTTATGAGTTACTCATTTAAGTTTCAAGTCTTAGTCATAATTGCTATTGTGTGATAAACTCAAAGCCTAATGTTCGCATTGTTCATAATGCAGTACCGTTGCAAAGCTCTCTCAATAACTGTGTCCAAGCAGTGCCACAACTTGATGGTACTAATTACTCAGAATGGAAGGAGCATCTCGAGTTCTATTTTGGTATTCTTGAACTTGATCAGGTGCTTAATGGAACAGCTCCTGCTGAACCAGCTTCTGATGCGAGTAAAGAAGTACTTGATAAGTATAACTGGTGGAAGAAATGTGACAGTCTTTGCTTAAAATTCCTACGACTTACCACTGCACCAAACATTAAGTCCTCCATTTCGGAGACAGGATGTACTACAGCCAGTAAGTACATGGAATCATTAAGGAACGCTTTCAAACTACCGATAAAGCGGTAGCTGGAAGGCTTATGTCTGAACTTACCACTGCTAAGTATAATGAGAATGTCACCACCATGCAGCAACATGTGTTGCACATGACGAATCTGGCCGCTAAGTTGGGAAAACTGGGCATGAAAGTTGAGGATCCGTTCTCGCCCAGTGATAAGTGAATATTTGTATGATTTTAACCCCCAATTTAGCTCGGTTTTGTATGTCATTTGTGCTTTGTTAAGCCACTTTATGAGCTAATATCGTCTTCTAGGCAAATTCCTATGTTCTAACATGTTTTGTAGGGAAAGTGACGTTTCTACGCCCTTTATCTATATTTCCGAGCATTTGCCTAGAACCCGAAGATTTGAAGTAAGCTTGACCAAATAAAAGGCATTTCAAGAATGTTCACTAATTCAAAAGAGAGAAGAAGCAAAGACAGTTTCATAGTTGTCGGAAGATCAATCAATTAGGCGGAAGAATTCATCGTTTTACATCAAACCCTATCAACAAACCCGACTCAAGAGGTAAAGGGGGATGATGGAAGTCAAGTCAAGCAAAGGAAGATGAAACGTTAGTCAACTGCTTCTAGATGTCCACTTACCCGATCGGGTAAATGTGTACCCGATCGGGTATCCTTGCTGATCCGAGCATGACGGCTTCAACTTTCTATTTTTGTCCTATGTGTTTAATGCCCGACCTCTTCTCCACGAAACGCTAATGCTATATATAGATGCTCCAGCCCCTCTTCTCAAATCATCCAACTTACAATCTCTTCTCTTCTCTTCTTACATTTCTCCTTAGATTAGGAGGGGGGGAACTAGCCTCCCTTCTCTCAATTTCTTCTTCTTTAGTCTTTAGGTCTTAGTTTAATTCTGTCCTTTCCATATCAAAACATTAGCTTAGATCAATAAGAATTTCATCCTTGTAATCTCCTTTGTGTGGTTCAAGCGTTGTAATGGGTGGATCATTTATTATGTGCAAGGAGTTTTATTCTATTATAGTTATCATTATCGTCATTGCTCGTCATATAGGTATTCCTAATTTATCCTTTGTTTATTATCCTTTATTGTTTTCCATTTGATTGTTATTTTCTATTCATATCATTTAGATTCATTTCCATGTTGTTATAATCGTAATTTCATTTCTTAGATTGTCAAATAGCGTCGTTATTATCGCCACATAAAGAGTCTTATAATATTGTCAAAACCAAATAAACATGTCTATCCTAGTTTTCATTGTTCATATCATCTTAGATTTAGACATTATCATGAGTGAGTAGTCACCTTTCTAGGGTGTAGGGTAGCCATGTTAGATTGATTAAAAGATGTTAATTGGATAAAAGAAATTGTGCCTTTAAAACGTTGTGTCTATGCATGTTTGGATCGTAACGATAGTTAACGACTTCTGGCCGGAAATCATCGACTAAAATGGAATTCTTTTCCAAGTAGAGATACGTGAATTGAATAGACAAAGCATGACATGGTGGATTAAGACCTAGTAAATCGCCCAAAAGCCTGCTAGACCATCTGATCTATGATTGTAATGAACACATCATTCTTACGAACTCACAATGAATTATTTGCATGTTCCAAATCCAATTTCATCAATATGTCAATCTACATGTGTGAACCTACTTCCCTAGACGCTTTTCATTATCGTTAGTTCATCATTAGCTTTATCGTTTTCATTTCCATTTGCTTTTATTTTGTTTTTATTTATGCTTTTTATTAGTCTAGATAACAAAACTCCAAAACCCAGAAAATCATTAGATAAGACCCAATTGCGAGACACTTCACATTCTATAGGAAACACCATCTCCCTGAGGATCGACCCCTACTTCCCTAATTACATTAAGTTGTTATTAGCCTAGTCTGGGTAATTTATCTTTGTATTGGGCTCGCGACAGGCCCGATCAAATTTTGGCGCCGTTGCCGGGGAGCACGATTTAGTTTTTCTTTTTCTTGTGATTTTTATCGCAATTAGTTTTATCTAGTCTTTAGGAACTCAAATTCCTTTAGACCTCTCTTGATTTTTCATCTTAGCTTTTCAATCTTATGCCCAGATCTTCTAGACTAGGGACCCCTATCTCTTTAGACCCCGATCTAGAAAGAACTCTGCGTAGGAGAAAAAAGCTATTCAACGAAATCTCAAAAGCTTCTGATACTTCAAGTTTAGATCGTATTCCTGAGAAATACTCGGATATTTTATCTAATCCCGAAGGAGAAGAAGATCAATTCTCATCTCCATTCATAAAAACCAATCAAATTTCAAACAACACTCCATCTTCATCTTCACAAAATAAAATGGTTCGACTTTCAGACCATTCCAAACCCACCGCAGAAACACTTCCAAGGGGTATTGTTACGCCCCAAATCGAAGCCCAAAACTTTGAAATCAAACCTACCTTCATTAATCTTATAGAAAGAAGTCAATTTAGTGGCAATGCCACAGAAGATCCCAACCTTCACATCCAAAACTTCTATGACTATTGCTCCACTATTAGACAAACTGGAGTCATTTAAGAGCAAATTAGAGAGATGCTCTTCTCATTTTCTTTGAGGGGTAAGGCAAAGTTGTGGATACATAGCCTTGATAAGGTTACATTAGGTATAACCGATTGGGAGAGTTTAGCTCTTGCCTTCTACCAAAAGTACTTTCCCCCAGAAAAGACCGCTTTGTTGAGAAGTCAAATCACTGGTTTCCAACAAGGGGATGATGAGAGCCTATATGAAGCTTGGGAGAGGTACAAGGACTTGCAAAGGGAATGTCCTCATCATGGGATAGATTCATGGCTCCTTGCCATCACATTCTATAATGGGTGTTATATAGAGTCCCGTCGTATCCTGGATTCTGCTAACAATGGAAGATTTGATCAAATCAATGTTGAAAATGCTCATACTACCATTGAATCCATGGCAATTCACGATTCTCAATATAGAAATTCCCGCACCATACCATCGAAATCTAAGCAAGAGGACCCCACTTTGACGCTTTTACAAGCTCAAGTAGCCCTTCTCACACAAAAGCTATAACAAATTCAATCCTTTACATCTCAACAGAGTGACAATGGTGTAAGTAAACTTGAAGCCATGATGCTGCAATTGGCTCAAAGGCAAGACACCATGATAGCTAAATTCCAAGAGAGCGATCAAGCTAAGGATGCTGCCATCAAATTGTTGGAAACTAAAATTTCCCAATATGCCTCTTCTAATACCTACCAAGAGCAGGGGCAGCTGCCTTCACAATGTTACCAACCTCACGAAACTGTAAATGCCATTTCCTCAAGAAGTGGTAAGCATAATGATGAGCCCGTGGTTGTTAATATTGAAGTTGAGGTGCCCATGTCAAAGGAGAAAGAGCCCGAGATTCCTATTGAGATCAAGGTCCCATTTCCCCAAAGATTAGCCAAGCACAAGGAGGAGGCACAGTATGGTAAGTTCCTTGACGTCGTCAAGAATTTAAAGGTAACAGTCCCTTTCATTGAATTGATTTCCCAAGTTCCTTCTTATTCCAAGTTTATGAAGGAAGTCCTCAAAAAGAAGAGATCCTTCAATGAGATGAAGACCGTAGCTTTCACTGAAGAGTGTAGTGGACTCTTGCAAAATAAGTCTCCACCAAAACTTAAGGACCCTGGTAGTTACTCCATCCCTTGCACTATAGGCACGTATACTATTGATAAGGCCCTTTGCGACCTAGGTGCTAGTGTAAGTGTCATGCCCTTTTCTATGTTTGAAAAACTGAACATGGGTGCTTTGAAATGCACTAATATTACTTTGCAAATGGCGGACTGTTCTCTAAAACAACCTATGGGTGTTTTAGAAGATGTGCCCGTCAGAGTTGGTAAGTTTTTCATTCCCGTTGACTTTCTAGTACTTGACATGGCCGAGGACTCTCAAATCCCAATCATTTTTGGAAGACCCTTTTTGCACACCACTGGTACAGTTTTTGATGTCAAGAATGGGAAGTTGACATTAGAGATAGGAGATGACAAGGTGACCTTTAGTAAAAATTTCACTGTTAGGAGTCCTGTGCTAGAAGACTCATGTTATGTGCTTAAGGTTGATGACTCTTCTATTGTTTCTTCTATGCCTCGATCCTTACTGGCGGATCCGTTGGAGGCACATGTTAGTGTTGATTCTCTTGCAAGTGAGCATACTAAAAGCACTACTGCTAAAAGTGCTAGAAGAGGCTATTCCCGGAAAAGCTTGGCATGGATGGAAAATGTAAGAACGCTATGAAAATGAGTTTGGATGATAGTGAGCTAAAAGATAAAGGATGATTTCAAAGAAAGAAATGGAGTCTAGCAAGACTTTTAAATTTCGCTTCTAGGGAGGCAACCCGTGTTCCTTTTCTTTTTGCATTTTTATTTTTGTATTCCCTCTTTCATTGTTAGGATTTATTTTGCAGATGAAAGAGTTTTTGAAGAATCTATAAAGACCTTCCTTGTCAAGTCCAAAAGACTAGCTTGGGGGAGTTCGCGCTGACTAGTAAGCTTCACTCTTCTTTCATTTTTTCCTTTTCCCCATTAAGCATCACATTGCATATTTTGTCTTTGTGCTCACATTGAGGACAATGTGATGTTTAGCTTGGGGGAGGGATTGCATTTTTGCATTTTCTCATTTTGCATTTTAGTTGTTCATTTTTCAAATTTTGAATAAAAGAAAGAGAAGATTTTTGAGAAAATTTCAAAATTTCTGAACACAATTGAATGCTTGTTTACTATGCTATCATGTTACATTTCCCAAACTTAGAACTTTCAAAAGATAATGATTCAATATTCATTGAATTGTGCATACATGGGGAAGCCTTGTACACAGTAGGCATGGAATGAATCTATAGATAAGTACGCTTGATCTTGACATTTGGCAAGTTACATATACTGTAAGGTAGAACCTCCTTAGGCTGGTACATCTATACCCAGTTTCATCTAGGTGTGTGTAGTTCTCCTTGTGATGTGTGTCATGTCAAAACGCATAAGTATGGTTCTCATTTCATTTCTATAAGCATTGCATTCATGATTCACTAAGATTTGAAGCCTTTTTCACTTTGAATTACACCTCAAAATTAGCCCCTTCATACAAATGCTTCACAAAATAATAGCTACATATAAAAACAGCCTACCTTTTGAGCTAGTAGCTAGACTATGATGTATGGGTGCTCTTTTGAGAAGATTTTGTTCCTTGATGTCAAAGTGAATTTGGGAGAACGAAAATGTTCAAGAAGTGAAGTTATGTTCAAAAGAAAAAAAAAGAAAAGAAAAATTGAAATAGAAAAAGAAAAAAAAAAGAGAAAAGAAAATCGAAAAGAAAAAAAAAGGAAGAAATAAAAGAAGAAGTTGTGAGTATCTCCTCAAAATGTCAAATCAATAGAAGGAGTTTACCCTTGTGTTTCGTGTGTAATAAGCCAATTTGTTTCTTTTGGCTTCGTTATCCGTCTTCTGGGAAATTGATCGAAAGTTTGGATTGAGTATCCATTTATCATTGGTTAGTTGCTAGCTCGTTTAAAACTTCACATAACCATAACTGTTTGTCCACCTTTCACCCATTTCCCAAAGCCTTCTTCTTATCTTTTCGGCTTCTTTTCTATGTGCATTGTGATCTTTTACTTGTGTTTTGAATTGTTTACCATATTAGACTGCGGACACATTTTCATAAGTCGTAGATAGGTGAGTGCCTCAAAAACATTTACACATAAAGAAATCACCTTTTACATACATTGAGTGTTCGAGTGTGCCGTGAGAGTCCATTTGTCAAAAGCTCATGCAAGAGCCGAAAAATCTATAGTGAAATTCTTTGTGCTACGCCGTTATGTAGATCTCAGCCATTGTTTATGTATCATTCTTGCCCACGTTGTTTTTGGGTTATGATTCATTATGTTTTTCAAAGTTTTACTTGAAATTTGTTTCCTGATGGTGTAGTAGCCAATGCTTGCAACCTTGTCCTGGTATTGTTTGTTATGTTTGCTTGAGGACAAGCAAAGGTTAGCTTGGGGAGTTTGATAAGTGAATATTTGTATGATTTTAACCCCCAATTTAGCTCGGTTTTGTATGTCATTTGTGCTTTGTTAAGCCACTTTATGAGCTAATATCGTCTTCTAGGCGAATTCCTATGTTCTAACATGTTTTGTAGGGAAAGTGACGTTTCTACGCCCCTTTATCTATATTTCCGAGCATTTGCCTAGAACCCGAAGATTTGAAGTAAGCTTGACCAAATGAAAGGCATTTCAAGAAGGTTCACTAATTCAAAAGAGAGAAGAAGCAAAGACAGTTTCATAGTTGTCGGAAGATCAATCAATTAGGCGGAAGAATTCATCGCTTTACATCAAACCCTATAAACAAACCCGACTCAAGAGGTCAAGGGGGATGATGGAAGTCAAGTCAAGCAAAGGAAGATGAAACGTTAGTCAACCGCTTCTAGATGTCCACTTACCCGATCGAGTAAGTGTGTACCCGATCGGGTATCCTTGCTGATCCGAGCATGACGGCTTCAACTTCCTATTTTTGTCCTATGTGTTTAATGCCCGACCTCTTCTCCACGAAACCCTAATGCTATATATAGATGCTCCAGCCCCTCTTCTCAAATCATCCATCTTACAATCCTCTTCTCTTCTCTTCTTACATTTCTCCTTAGATTAGGAGGAGGGGGAACTAGCCTCCCTTCTCTCATTTTCTTCTTCTTTAGTCATTAGTTCTTAGTTTATTTCTGTCCTTTCCATATCAAAACATTAGCTTAGATCAATAAGAATTGCATCCTTGTAATCTCCTTTGTGTGGTTCAAGCGTTGTAATTGGTGGATCGTTTATTATGTGGAAGGATTTTCGATTATTGTTATCATTATCGTCATTGATCGTCATATAGGTATTCCTAATTTATCCTTTGTTTATTATCCTTTATTGTTTTCCTTTTGATTGTTATTTTCTATTCATATCATTTAGATTCATTTCCATGTTGTTATAATCGTAATTTCATTTCTTAGATTGTCAAATAGCGTCGTTATTATCGCCACATAGAGAGTCTTATAATATTGTCAAAACCAAATAAACATGTCTATCCTAGTTTTCATTGTTCATATCATCTTAGATTTAGACATTATCATGAGTGAGTAGTCACCTTTCTAGGGTG
This sequence comes from Heliosperma pusillum, assembly GCA_022085475.1. Taxonomy (NCBI): domain Eukaryota; kingdom Viridiplantae; phylum Streptophyta; class Magnoliopsida; order Caryophyllales; family Caryophyllaceae; genus Heliosperma; species Heliosperma pusillum. The sequence continues at coordinate 3,777 of JAIUZE010004615.1, read as the reverse complement.
TAGGGTAGCCATGTTAGATTGATTAAAAGATGTTAATTGGATAAAAGAAATTGTGCCTTTAAACCGTTGTGTCTATGCATGTTTGGATTGTAACGATTGTTAACGACTTCTGGCCGGAAATCATCGACTAAAATGGAATTCTTTTCCAAGTAGAGATACGTGAATTGAATAGACAAAGCATGCCATGGTGGATTAAGACCTAGTAAATCGTCCAAAAGCCTGCTAGACCATCTGATCTATGATTGTAATGAACACATCATTCTTACGAACTCACAATGAATTATTTGCATGTTCCAAATCCAATTTCATCAATATGTCAATCTACATGTGTGAACCTACTTCCCTAGATGCTTTTCATTATCGTTAGTTCATCATTAGCTTTATCGTTTTCATTTCCATTTGCTTTTATTTTGTTTTTATTTATGCTTTTTATTAGTCTAGATAACAAAACTCCAAAACCCAGAAAATCATTAGATAAGACCCAATTGCGAGACACTTCACATTCTATAGGAAACACCATCTCCCTGAGGATCTACCCCTACTTCTCTAATTACATTAATTTGTTATTAGCCTAGTCTGGGTAATTTATCTTTGTATTGGGCTCGCGACAGGCCCGATCACCCAGTTTATAATAAACTCTCTGCCTGATAATTTTGATGCTTTTCACCTTCATTACAACACCGTTAAAGAAATTTGGACTGTTAATTAATTGACCAATAAACTGGTTCAGGAAGCAGCAAGAATCAAACAGAAAGATGAGGCTGATGCCTCAAGTAAGAATGGTGGTTTACCCCAGGCACATTATGTGCATCATGTAAGCGGGAAATCTAAAGGTAAGTTTAGAAACAGAAAGGGCATTAAGTTAAGCCCTTCTGATAAACCATCTGCATCTGGCATAAAGAAGGAAATTAAGAAGCAGGAAAGTTGGTTTTTCTGTAGGAAACCTGGGCACTTTCAGCAAGACTGCATAAAGCGTAAGAATTGGTTTGAAAAGAAGGGTAAGCCTTTGACTTTAGTATGTTTCGAATCAAATTATGTTGAAGTTCCTTCTAATACTTGGTGGCTAGATACAGGCTCTAATGTAGATATTTCGAATTCCTTGCAGGGATTCCTTACGACAAGAACCATAAATCCAAATGAGGCCTCCTTATACATGGGGAATAAAGAACAAGCCTCAGTAGAAGCCATTGGAAGATTTAGCTTGGAATTAAGCACTGGATTTAAGTTGATTTTGGAGGATACACTTTATGTTCCCTCCTTCGGACGCAATTTAATTTCAGTTTCTAAGTTAGATAATAATGGTTTTAGATTATGTTTTGGACAAGGTTGTTTCAGTATGTATCGAGACACTATTTTTGTTGGTTCTGGGATTTTAGAAAACGGATTGTATCGAATTTATTTAGATAAATTGTTTTCAGAATCTCTTTGTGTTTCTCATAATGTTTCTCTGCATAATAATGTTGGTTCGAAACGTGGAAGGTCTAATGAAAGTTCCTCCTTCTTGTGGCATAAACGTTTGGCCCATATTTCAAGAGAAAGAATGAACATATTGGTTAAAAATAATATGTTACCTTCTCTTGATTTTACGGATTTTGGGACGTGTGTGGAATGCCTTAAAGGTAAGCAAACCAAACACACCAAGAAAGGGTCAACAAGAAGCACTGCTCTATTAGAAATTATACATACAGACATTTGTGGTCCATTTGATGTTCCCTCCATGAGCGGAGAGAAATATTTCATCACCTTTATCGATGATTATTCACGTTATTGTTATCTTTACCTTTTGCATGAAAAATCTCAATCAGTAAATGCTTTACAGGTTTACATTAAGGAGGTGGAAAGGCAATTGGGAAAGAAAGTGAAAATCATAAGGTCAGATAGAGGTGGTGAATATTATCGCAAATATGATGAATCAGGACAACATCCTGGTCCCTTTGCAAAACTCCTTGAAAATTTGGGTATTGTCCCTCAGTACACAAATCTTGGTTCTCCATGGATGAATGGTGTAGCTGAGAGGCGTAATAAAACCCTATTAAAGGCTGTGAGGACAATGATGAGTAATACCAACTTACCCATGAAGTTATGGATGCATGCCCTTATGACTGTTATGTATGTTGGAAACCGGGTTCCCAGTAAGGCAGTTTCAAAGACACCATTTGAACTGTGGAAAGAGTGGAAACCGAATCTTCAACATTTGTATGTATGGGGATGCCCAGCAGAGGCACGCATTTATAATCCACATGAAAGGAAACTCAATCAAAGAACCATTAGTGGGTTATTTATCGGCTATCCAGAAAAATCTAAAGGGTATACGTTTTACTGTCCTACACACAAAACAAGAATTGTGGAAACCGGAAATGCCAAATTCCTTGAGAATGGCGAAGTTAGTGGGAGTGATCAAGTAAGGGACGTCATAGTCAATGAAGTTAGGGTGGCAATTCCAGCTTCTTTGCCCCCAATTTCAATTGATGAAGTTCCACATAATGATAATGTTGACCCAGTCAATACTGTGGAACCTAACGTTGATGACCCTCCACTCCCGAATGATAACATTGCCACTGAAATTGTTGATACAGCCCCTGAAATAGTATTAAGAAGGTCCACAAGACCTAGAAAGCCAACTACTTCAAATGACTATGTAGATCTACAACAATGTGAATTTGACATTAGTATTGATAATGATCCGGTTACGTTTTCACAAGCTATGAATTGTGATGATTCCGATAAATGGATTAATGCCATGAAAGAAGAGATGGAGTCTATGACTAAGAATGAGGTCTGGGAGTTGGTCAATTTACCAGTAGGTCATACGGCTGTCGGCTGCAAGTGGGTCTTTAAGACCAAGCGCGACTCCTTGGGTAATATTGAATGACATAAAGCCAGACTGGTAGCTAAAGGCTTTAATCAGAAAGAAGGCATTGATTATAATGAAACCTTCTCTCCGGTTTCTAAGAAGGATTCATTACGGATCATTTTAGCTTTTGTAGCTCATTTTGACTTAGAGCTACATCAAATGGATGTGAAAACGGCATTCTTGAATGGGATTTTGGAAGAAGAAGTCTACATGGCTCAGCCTAAAGGCTTCATTATTGATGGCAAAGGGGACAAAGTCTGTATATTAAAGAAGTCCATTTATGGACTTAAGCAAGCTTCTCGAGAATGGTATATTAAGTTCCATAATACCATTACCTCCTTTGGGTTTCAAGAAAACATTGTTGATCAGTGTATATACCTGAAGATCAGTGGGAGTAAGGTTGCATTTTTGGTCTTATATGTCGATGACATACTTATTGCAAGCAGTGATTTGGGACTATTACGTCAAACTAAAGATTTTCTATCAAGCAACTTTGAGATGAAAGATATGGGAGAGGCGTCCTATGTGATCGGGGTGGAAATATCTCGAGACAGATCACAAAGGACATTAGGGTTGTCTCAGAAAGCCTATATCAGTAAAGTTTTAGAAAGATTGAACATGGTAAAATGTAATCCCAATGATGTTCCTATTCAGAAAGGGGATAAGTTCAGCTTAAGTATGTGTCCTAAGACTGAGCTAGAACGAAATACCATGAAAAACTTTCCTTATGCATCTCTGGTTGGAAGCTTAATGTATGTGCAGGTCTGTACAAGACCTGACATAAGTTTTGCAGTAGGTATGTTGGGTCGATATCAGTCCAATCCTGGAATGGGTCATTGGAGTGCGACTAAGAAGGTTTTAAGGTACTTGAAGGGAACAAGGAACAAAATGCTCACTTATAGACATACTGATCAGCTTGAGGT
>JAIUZE010004614.1:0-12245 GCA_022085475.1 Heliosperma pusillum | reverse complement strand
GCATATGACGACGTTGTTGGGAGTTGAACGCTATGCGTTGATCGACCCGGCCGTCAAATGTTGTATACTTGCGAGGGGGTGTTATTTGCATGTAGCGTACCGCATGTTATGTGGCTTGAGCTCGTTTTCCGCCTCTTTCGTGAATTGATCTACCGAGAATGTGGGTACTCGGCATTTATTAGTATTTAAGCCCGAGTCTTGGGTGCGAAACGTGATCGCATATCGAATCGGAAAATGTGATTCCGAGAATCTGGCCAGGTTTAGATTAGGAGCCTTATCGTTCCTACCAGGATGAAATGTGTCTACATAGGCGAAATGTAAGCATCGCGTATGAGTTCAGGGAAATGTGATCCCGTGGATGCCTTTTAATCATACTTGCCATGTACACGATGCTAGTGCGTTTCATTTACCTTGAGAGAGTCGTCTTGAGTCGTCTTGAGTCGTCTTTGAATGCGTGATTTCATGATATTGTTCATGGTCATGGCATGAGTTGGCATTGTCATTGTCTTGGTTCGTGAATGGATGATAGTATGTTGGATTTTGTGTAATCATCGCATGACTTGACTGGTTTGTCTGTCGAGTCTCAATCTTATCAATCTTATACCGCTAACGGTGAGATGCAAGCCCTAGTGAGCGTATTCTATTGCCTAAGAGTGTCTATCCCGAGTCTTTGAATAACATGATGGTTACGGTTTTGATTTCCACATGATCTCATCATTATCTATAGAATTGCCTATCTATTCTTATCGCAACTCACATGTATATATATATATGCATGATTTACTTTTGTATTTCCTTATATGTCCGGTTTGATGTGATATGGCCTGGGAGAACCCGGAGTTATCACCCCACTGACTGTTGGCATTGTCATGTTTTTTCATGGATGAACAGGTTGCTTGCATGGATGGCTTTTTGGATATGATGTTTTGGGGTTCGGGTGTGAGCTAGCGGGCGTTGTCCCTGGAAGATTACCTCTAGACGATTTTAGCTTATTTGCTAAACACTTGTTCTTTGTTAACATTTTGAGAGACTCCGTCTCTTTGTTATTTTCCGCACTTAGTTGTAATATTTTGACACTCCTCGTTTTATTTAACTTGCATTTATAAAAGTTTTTAAAAACTACCTATTTCCGCAATATAATTCACATGCTTGTTTGTTTATTATTTCCGCATTCGCGAGGGTTGTCACAGTGAAGGTCATAGCTGAAGGTACTATAACTTTACTGAAGTAATGTGAAGGTTATAGTTGATGATACTATAAGCTTACATACTTCTTAATGTTATAGCTGAAGTTACTATAACTTCACTAAAGTTGAGTGAAGGTTATAGCTGAAGGTAGTATGACTTCACTAAGGGTAAGTGAAGGTTATAGTTGGTGGTATTATAACAACGGAAGTTATATGCTTTTGTGTCTGGTGTTATGGTAACTCGAACTATAACATGACCTTTGAGGTTTAATGTTATATGTCAAGATACTATAACCTTAGTCATCTGTGCTTGTTTATGTGTAGTGTTATAGTCAGTTGGACTATAACGCTATGTTTGCATATCGTATTGGTTATTCTTATTCCTATATTGTTCGACAGTCGGTTATACTGTTCTTGAGTTGAGTCGTGACGTTGTTCACGCATTGTTGGACAGTCAGTTATACTGTTCCTATGTTGATTCGTGACGTTGTTCACGCATTAATCAGTACAGTCAATTATACTGTGCATTTGTTTGTTTCTAGTTGAATAGATGACGATAGTATCAGTTATATACTATCGTAATGAACCAACGCTACCCTTTTGGGATTTGTTTATTTTGGTCTATGTTCGGGATTGGTCAGAGGCAATTCGTTATACGCTCTGGTCCCCGTGTGTCGTTCGATGTACATTTAATGCATCGAGGGTCTAGCCAGGTCTTAGACATATATGCAGTGGTTATACGTTATACATAGTACCGTGGATGCAGTTCGTTATACGGTCCACAGTGGATGCAGTTCGTTATACGGTCCACGCCGATGAGGCAGATCGTTATACGCTCCATTAGCTAGAGGCAGCTCGTTATACGCTCTAGCGGTTAGAGGCAGTTCGTTAATCGCTCTAACGGCGTTCATTCTATTCGCTACGCCTTGTTGATTGAATGGGTGACTTTATTGCTATAGATCATGTGTCACTTTTGGGTCGAGTTAGTGTTCATGGTCTAGGGGTTTGTCTAGTTGCATTCATTTGGTAATGATGATGTCATAGTAAGTTTTGTTGCACGTCATATTGTCTAGATTGCTTCACATGTCATTTATGATTACTTTCAGTTGATATAGATTGTTATTAATTCAGCCTGTTGTAAACATGACTGGGAGAGCATCTAGTTACTCCCGACTGATTGTCGACCGCCATTCTCAGGTTGATTTGGTTGCTGCTTGTCTGGATGTTGGGCTGGAGAGACTTGTGGCAAGAAGAATAATTTATTTAGGAATTTATTTAAGTTAAGAATTATTAATAATGTATTAATTTAGTTTTGGATTTGAGTATCGATCCGGATTGGTCAGGTGTTTCCGCCACCTTGACCCTATTCATCTTTGTACTCTGATGGATTATTTATTATTAAGGTATTTCTTTTGTTTTCAAAAATCCGGGTTGTTACAGTTGGTATCAGAGCGAACACGCTCCCAACTCTCCCTTAGTAGATGATTAAATTAAAATGGCTTAGTTAAATTGAGTGAGAGTAAATGGGTAGAAACCAATAAGGACTTTTTATGTACTTTGATGCGTGATTTTATCTTTACTTGCATATGTAACTGTATGATTCAGAAATGTGTCAAGTGTGTGTTAACATGTTATGGTTATGTTCCACTCACTTTCGTATTTGGTTTTATTTATATATTTGATTAATTTGTTATATAGTAGTATGAGATAAGATTAGGATATAGTCCCTTTCTTAAGAGTTATTTTGGAGTGTTAGTTCATTAGAACCACTCGTTTGAGGATCCGAAGTTAATTTGTAAAGGTTCGAGATACTGTATTGGAAGTGCTTATCATGATTGTGACTCTTAAGGAAAATTTGAGGTTTATCTTATCCCTTATTTGATGGTTGAACTCAGGAGTTTATAATGGTTAATGATGTGAAGGATATAAGTTATTATTGATGTTCAAGGTGCATAGTATGGTTGTATCGAATTGTAGAATGGAACTTAAAGTTTGGGTATTTTCTTATCATGTTGTGGATTTATAATCTTTGAGGTACTAGATTCGTGTGATTTATAGTGAACTCGTTTGAGATTTGAGTTGGTAAGGAAAATTGATAAGTGAATATTTGTATGATTTTAACCCCCAATTTAGCTCGGTTTTGTATGTCATTTGTGCTTTGTTAAGCCATTTTATGAGCTAATATCGTCTTCTAGGCGAATTCCTATGTTCTAACCTGTTTTGTAGGGAAAGTGACGTTTCTACGCCCTTTTTCTATATTCCCGAGCATTTGCCTAAGAACCCGACGATTTGAACAAGCAAGCTTGACCAAGTCAAAGGCATTTCAAGAAGGTTCACTGACTCAAAAGAGAGAAGAAGCAAGGACGATTTCGCAGTTGTCGCAAGATCGATCAATTAGGCGAAGAATTCATCATTTTACATCAAACCCTATCAACAAACCCGAATCAAGAGGTCAAGGGGGATAATGGAAGTCAAGTCATATGCAAGGGGAGATGAAACAGAAGTCAATGGACCAAGAACACAACTTACCCGATCGGGTAAGTGGTGTACCCGATCGGGTATCTCTGGTGATCCGAGCTTTTGCTTCGACTTCCTCCTTTTTGTCCTATGTGATGAATGCATGACCCCTTCCTCACAAAACCCTACTGCTATATAAAGAGAGCCTCAGCCACCACAATGAGATGTACTTCACACAATTCTCTTCTACACTTCTCTTTACAAAAACCCTAGATTAGGAGGAGGGAGACCTAGCCTCTCTTCTCACATTTTCTTCTTCCTTTGTCCTTAGTTTCTTAGTTTATTTCTGTCTTTTCTACATCAAAACCTTAGCCTAGATCAATAAGAATTTCATCTTTGTAATCTACTTTAAGTGGTTCAAGTGTTGTAATTCGTGGATCGACTATTCTATGCAAGGAATTTCTATTATTGTTGTCATTATCGTTGTTGATCGTCATCTAGGTATTCCTATCTTATCTTTTGTTTAAATGTCTTTATGTTTTCTATTTTGATTGTTATTTTCCATCCATGTTATCTTAGATTCATTTTAGTATCGTTATAATCGTCATTTCATTTCATTAGATTGTCAATTTAGCGTCGTTATTATCGCCATATACAGAGTCTTAAAATATTGTCAAAATCAAATAATCATGTCTATCCTAGTTTTTGTTATTAACATCATCTTAGATTTAAACATCATCATGAGTGAGTAGTCGTTTTTCTAGGGTGTAGGGTAGCCTTGTTAGGTTGATTAAAAGATGATAATTGGATAAAAGAAATTGTGCTTTTAAAACATTGTGTCTATGCATGTTTGGACTATAACGATAGTTAACGATTCCTGATCAAAATCATTGACTAGAATGCAATTCTTTTCCAAGGTAGAGATACGTGAATTGAATAGACAAAGCATGACATGGTAGATTAGACCTAGTAAATTGCCTAAAAGCCTGCTAGACCATCTGATCTATGATTGTAATGAACACATCATTCTTACGAACTCACAATGAGTTATTTGCATGTTCTAAATCCAATTTCATCAATATATTAATCTACATGTGTGAACCTACTTCCCTAGATTCTTTTCATCATTGTTAATTTATCACTTGCTTCATTGTTTTCGTTTTGATTTGCTTTTATTTTGTTTTCATTTATGCTTTTCATTAGTTTAGAAATCAAAACTCAAAAACCCAGATACTCGTTAGATAAGACCCAATTGCAAGACATTTCACATTCTATAGGAAACACCATCTCCCTGAGGATCGACCCCTACTTCCCTAATTACATTAATTTGTTATTAGCCTAGTCTGGGTAATTATCTTTGACCAGGGCTTGCGACAGGCCCGATCAAATTTTGGCGCCGTTGCTGGGGAGCACGGTTTAGTTTTCCTTTTTCTTGTGATTTTTATTGCAATTAGTTTGATCTAGTCTTTAGGAACCCAAATTCCTTCAGACCTCTCTTGATTTTTCATCTTAACTTTTCAATCTTATGCCCAGATCTTCTAGACTAGGGACCCCTATCTCTTTAGACCCCGATCTAGAAAGGACTCAGCGTAGGACACTAAAGCTATTCAACGAAATCTCAAAAGCTTCTGATACTTCAAGTTTAGACCGTATTCGTGAGAATTACTCGGATATTTTGTTTAATCTTGAAGGAGAAGAAGATCCATTCTCATATCCATTCTCAAAAACCAATCAACTTTCAAACAACACTCCATCTTCATCTTCACAAAAGAAAATGGTTCGACTTTCAGACCATTCCAAACCAACTGCAGATACACTTCCAAGGGGTATTGCTACACCCCAAATCACAACCCGAAACTTTGAAATCAAACCTGCCTTCATCAATTTAATAGAAAGAAGTCAATTTGGTGGCAATGCCACAGAAGATCCCAACCTTCATATTCAAAACTTCTGTGACTATTGCTCCACAATTAGACAAACTGGAGTATCCCAAGAGCAGATTAGGGAAATGCTCTTTCCCTTCTCTTTAACAGGAAAGGCTAAACTTTGGATTAATAGCCTTGACCGAGTTGCCTTAGGAATAGCCGACTGGGATAGTCTAGCCCTTGCTTTCTATCAAAAGTACTTGCCACCAGAATGAACCGCACTCTTACGGAGTCAAATCACTGGATTCCGTCAGAAAGGCGATGAAACCGTTTATGAGGCATGGGAAAGGTACAAAGAATTACAAAGAGAATGCCCTCATCATGGCCTTGATTCATGGTTCTTAGCTATCACCTTCTACAACGGTTGTTGTGGCGAATCGCGTCGTATCCTCGACTCCGCTAACAATGGTCGTTTCGATCAGATCGATGTAGAAATAGCTAGTGTAACTATCGAGTCAATGGCAATTCACGACTCTCAGTATAGCAACTCTGTGACAACCCTCGCGAATGCGGAAATAAAACATACAAGCATGTGATTTAATTAGTGTAAAATACGGTATTTTAAAAACCTTTTTACATGCAAATAGAAAATACGAGGAGTGTCAAATATTACAAACTAAAGTGTGAAATACAACAAAGAGGCGAAGTCTCTCCAAATGTTATCCAACAACAAAGTTATTAGCAACTAGCTAAAATCGTCTAGAGGTGTTTCAATCCAGGGACCACGCCCGCTAGCTCACACCCGAACCCAAAATACCACAAGCAAAAAGCCATCCAATCAAGTAACATGTTCATCCATGAAAAAACATGAACGCCACATTCAGCGGGGAGTAACTCCGGGTTCTCCCAGCCATATCACATTAAACGTACAATAAGGAAATACAAAAGTAGAAGCGTGCATATATAGATATACATGTGAAATACGATAGGGATAGATAGGCAATTCAATATATAATGATAAGAGAATATGAAGTACAATCCGTAACCATCATGTTATAGATAGACTCGGGGAAGACACTCTTAGGCAACCGAATACGCTCACTAGGGCTTGAATCTCACCGTTAGCGGTATAAGTTTGATAAGATTGAGACTCGACAAACAAACCATGCGAAGTCACCCAATGATCACGAATAATCAATCATGTAATCATCCATCCAAACATACCAATACATTGACGACATCTCTCACGGTAAATGAAACGCACTAGCACCGTGTAAATGCAAGTATGATTAAAAGGCATCCACGGGATAAAAACATTCCCTGAACGCATACACGATTCAATTCATTTCGTATATGTAGACTAATTTCCTCCCGGTAGAACGACGATATAAATACCCGGTCCTAGTCTAAATCTGGCCAGACTCCCGAAATCACATTTTCCGGTTCGACATGCGATAAACATTTCGCATCCAAGACTCGGTCAATCATAGACGCCGAGTACCCCAAATTCGGTCGACATTCACGAAAGAGGCGGAAAAGAGTACAAGCCTCATAACAAGCGGTACGCTACATGCAAATGACACTACCTCGCAAGTACACAACATTTGATCGCCGGGTCGATCAACGCAAAGCGTTCGCCTCCCAACAATGTCGTCGTATGCCCACTAACACATGCAATTAAGCAGTAAGGATACATTCCCGTTCCGACATTCCAGCCTTACGAACGTGGAGGTAGCCAAGGGAATGAGAGTACAAAGCACATAGGAAATTAGTGCTCAAACCGTAACTTGTGTAAAAACCGACTCAAAGTGGGACATACCAAAAACCGTCTCAAAACATGAGAATAGGGAATTATATAAATTTAACTATGATAAAAATGAGTCAATACATGATACATAAGCATTAGAAAAAGTTTAGGAAGTATAATGAATAAGAAACATAGATCCCCTCTCCAAAACAACGTCTTTGGAAACCAACTAAAACAAGGGTCCACTTCAAACGGTCATAACTCGAGTTCTAGACATCAAAATGCAGAAATTCCAAGTGGAGGTGATAGCTTATCCTCTTGCGGTTCCAACGGGATGTCATAAGCCCAAAACAAGCAAGTAACAAATGCGATATGATCATTTTACGTAACAGGGTCCGTGCAGGAAAACTGCAGTCGACTTGGGAAACTGGCAGCAAGCAACGCTGCCAGCGTCCCACGACGCTGCCAGCGCCGGAGAACGCTGCCAGCGTCCCACGACGCAGCCAGCGTCCCACGACGCTACCAGCATCCAGGGAACGCTGCCAACGTTCATTCTCGGGCACGAAATACACGAATTTCACAATTTTCACTAAGGCATAACACAACATCATCTATCATCACAAATCATCAATTCTCATATCAATTATCAATTAACAACAACCATCATCAACAACACAAGTCCTAAGCTTACTAATCATATTCTAAATACGATTACTAACATAGAAAAATACATAAAACACGTAAATGATATCGAGTAACCCTTCACCGTTACCTTTTCGCGTCTTTAATCGATTTCTAAACCTTCCTCCACTAGATAGTAACCTTTGTCGGGGTCTAGAAAGTCTCCACCTACACTTAGATAATAAAAGATGAATATAATTCTCCTTTGAGAAAGACGGATAAATTGAAAAGCGAGAAAGACGGTAATTTAATTACCAATACGGATAGAGGACGATGAGAGGGGAAGAATGAGACGAACCTAGGTGACTTTGAGCGACTAACGAATGAGTAGCGATGATTTAGAGTTGGATCAAATATGGAGGCTAGGTATTTGGGGTTTACTTAGTGAGGAAGAAGAAGAATATTGAATGAGGGTGTTGGGGTTGTGAGGGAGTATATTGAAGGAGTAAGTAGAAAAGGTCAAGGAAACGTTGTTGGAGCTAGTGTCCTCCACAGTTAGTGTGATAACAGCTAAGGTTCACAGGGTATACTTTGTATTATAATCAGTTGATTAACGTATATCGATAACGGTTGGCTTGCTAGATAAGTTTGACGTTATTGTCATACAGATGGCGGTGATCAACTGATCCCTAAAAGTCACACCTAAAGGATGTGTTTGAGAGATGTGATTATTTGAGAAAATAATCATATTGATTCCTTATTAAATGACTAAAAGGTTAGTCGATGTATTTGACTAAAAGGTTAGTCAATGTGATGATGATACGATTATTTAATAACGATTAAATAATGTTAGCTGGTAATTGAATATAAAATGTTATATTTAATCCATGTATATAATGTTGGTCTAAACTAAATATAAACTGTTATATTTAAGTTGGCGGATATGTGTTACACGATATTATTATGGTGTATTGGTCCGATATTACTCGGTTTATGTGACGGTCCATTACTAGTAATAATTAGAATACATATTACATAATATACATATTAAATTATATGCTAACTACCTAATAGAGGTTGAGAGAAATAAGGAAACAAAATAATTTTTTCTTTCCTCTAATCTCACGGCTCAAATAGGGTGAAAAATAAGTTTTTCAACTAACCCTAATTTGACTCAAAAGTGACGGCACACATAAGGGAAGAAGAGGAGAAAAATTCTGATTTTTTTTATCTCTCTAATTCATCTTCATATTCATCATCAATATACACACAAAATTAGAAGTAATTTCTGGTATTCGTTCTAGCATGACGAAGACATTTCTTGAACCATCTTGGGTGTTACGATTAGGAGAATACCTACTTTGGTATTTGTTCTTAGGCCTTTTCTAGGACCGAAGGTTATTTCTTAATCTCTTGTTTTATATTATGTAATTTCATTTATGACTAGAAATTCATATAGTTATAATTTCATTATAATCCGAAAAATTTAAAAGGAGTATACCGATATTTCCCACAAGTGGTATCAGAGCCTTTGGCTATGAAATTATTTTATATGTTTTCATATTTGATGAAATATAAGATTAGAAATTTTGTTTTGTTTTTTTTGTTTTTGTTTCGGCTGAAAGAAGAAAAAAAAAATTATGGTTTTTTTTTTGGTACTTTTCACGGTACTGTTCACGGCCAGAAAAAAAAACAAAAAAAATTTGGTACTGTTCACTGCACTGTTCAACCGTGAAGAAAAAAAAAATTTGCCTTGTTTTTCCTTTTTGATTCATATATGTTGTTGTTTTAATATGTTAAGATAATAATATAATGAATTAGTTGATATTTTGATTTAATGAGGATTAAATTGAAATGTAAAAGGAATTTGTTTTGGATGTTAAAGAACATTCATTGTGCTAAATTTTTCGGTATGAATTTACAAAACAATTATGATTAGTTGAGTATTTTGATAATTGATCAATCATGATTTAGATATTCATGTTAAAAGGTTAATTTGAATTATCTAGTTTGTTTCAATGTTTAATAATGATTAGATGTTGAATGTTTGTACCGATCTAGTTTTATTAGCATGATCGATTTAAAAGGAATTGTATTTGTTTTTAAAAAAAAAAAAAAAAATTGTACCTGCTACTGTTCACAGGTACTGTTCATCCGTGAATAGTGAAATTTTTTTTTGTTTTGTTTATTGCATTATAAAGATAACGTATGTAGATTATTGTTGTGAAAAAATTCACAATGATAGATACCCTATTATTTTAAAAAGGTTTAAAATAATGTTGAATTTAATTTATGTTATACCCGATAATATGTATTAAATTGGATTATGGTTGATTAAAATTGTTGTGAGCAATTAAGAAATTGTCACATAATTTTGATCATTTTAACGGTGGTTTGGATAAATTAATCATCATAATTAATGAATTATGTCTTGAGGGTTTAATTTATTTTGTTGATGCACATTATTTTGTTGAATGAATGAATGAATGAATGGATTATTTTGGTATTTTTACAAGAGGTTGTAATTTGTATTGCTTAGTGTGGCCTTAGTAGATTGTGTTATCGTAATGATGGTAACATGGTCTTTGATGTATTTTTGAGATCTCGAATCTCCCCTTTGTAATCTTTAATTATAATTTTTTAAATTAGAATGTAAATAGGTTTATATTTTGTAAATTTTAAAAAATTGTATTTTTGAGAAGACCAAAGATGGAGATCGGATAGCTCACTCCTGCTACATGGACCAAGATGGAACATCAAGTCAAGCTTCTAGGGTCCATAAGGATTGATTCCAAAGTGTAATTTTTGTTCTATTTTGATAGGATAGGCCACACTAGGACTTTGTACTTTGATTTTCATTTTTCCGTTCTTATTGTTTTTCTTTTGCATGATAGTTAGTGCATCATATTCCGCCTAAACCAAACCACCTACTACTTATTAATTGCATGAAAATTGACTCATATAGATTGTATGTTAATTATCATGGACATCCAGATGTCACACTCAAATTTCTAAAAGCTATCATCTTAAATTATTCATTCTCAAAATGGTAGATCATTCGTTCACTTAAATGAATAAAATTAAAGCTGATGGACCTTCCTCTAAAACCCAAAATTGAGATTAGTCTTTATAGGAAAAACTGCTATGACTCCCTTCTTCGTCGGTAGGCATATAGAACCTTACTCTCCATATGACACCTTCTACGTTGGGTAAATAGTATGTGTTGACCTATTTTAACTCAACATTATAGTCCGAGTAATATCTTGTGATTATGATGGACTAAAGATAGAATTTACAGAAATTTATCGACCAGGAATTCTAAAAGTAGAATTAGCCAAGTAGTTGGCTTATTAATTTACAGAAATTGAGTCTTGGGATCATTTATATAATAATTGAGGGAGGTCAATTATATAAATGCAAGAGTCTTCGCATTAATCGATTTTGCATTAGACTTAATTAAAACGATGAAAATGCTTATTATGTTTTATCTCCTTTCTCGCAGTGTAGCATTCATTTATATCGATAAAACTGTTATAACAAATGGCTGGACATGCTGATGCCCCTATGCCAAGTGCCACGCTCGCACGCGAATCCTGACTTAAGATGTTCATGGACAATATGAATCAGTACACGCGGCTGAAGAATAATGGGTCCAACTTTGCGGACTGGGAGGCTTCATTACGGAATGCTGCCATAGCTGACGGTAAGCTCAAGTACTTGACTGAGCCACTACCGCCAAACCCAGGCCCCAATATAGGAGCAAATGAATCACTTGCTTATAGTGATTTCGTAATGGAGGCGGGTGCGATAAAGAACGTACTCATATTTTCAATGGAATCCAATTTGCAAAGACGATTCATTGCCCAAGGTGCAAACTAGATTTTCACCACGCTCACCAACGATTTCTCAAAAGCACCGCAAATTGTTATGTATGAGCTTACCACTCGCTTCTTTGAGGAGAAACTCCAGAAGGGCCAACCGGTTAGCCCACACATTCTCGATATGATCGAGAATCTCGAAAAACTGGAGGTACTTGATTGCAAAATCAAAGAGAGCGTGGTCATTGACCGCATGCTTCATTCACTTCATGATGGTTTTGCCCAATTCAGGGCAAATTACTATATAAATGATTTGAAGAGAAATCCTCATCAGCTACACTCACTTCTCATACAGACTGAGAAGGATCTGAAATCGAGTGGGACTCTGAAGCAGGACGTTCTCATGATTGCAAACAAGGGTAAGGGTAAGGGCAAGGCTCAGGCCGACCTAGCTGTAGGGAAGCCGAAGTTCAAGAAGCCAGGAAAGGGCAAGAGTGGGCCTGGTGAGACTAGCAGTAGCTCACAAGGCAAGACAAAGAGCAAAGAAAACA
>JAIUZE010004613.1:0-29270 GCA_022085475.1 Heliosperma pusillum | reverse complement strand
CGAGTCTCAATCCTATCAATCTTATACCGCTAACGGTGAGATGTAAGCCCTAGTGAGCGTATTCGATTGCCTAGGAGTGTCTTTCCCGAGTCTCTGTATAACATGATGGTTCGGATTTGATTTCCACATGATCTTATCATTATCTATAGAATTGCCTATCTATTCCTATCGCAATTCACATGGATGTATATATATGCATGCTTTACTTTTGTATTTCATTATATGTACGTTTGATGTGATATGGCTGGGAGAACCCGGAGTTACTCCCCACTGACTGTGGCATTCATGTTTTTCATGGATGAACAGGTTGCTTGCTTGGATGACTTTTTGGATATGATATTTTGGGGTTCGGGTGTGAGCTAGCGGGCGTTGTCCCTGGAAGATTAACCTCTAGACGATTTTAGCTTATTTGCTAAACACTTGTTCTTTGTTAACATCTTGAGAGACTCCGTCTCTTTGTTATTTTCCGCACTTAGCTGTAATATTTTGACACTCCTCGTTTTATTTAACTTGCATGTATAAAAGTTTTTAAAAACTACCTATTTCCGCAATATAATTCACATGCTTGTTTGATTTATTATTCCGCATTCGCGAGGGTTGTCACATCGAGGCATAGAAGAAACAATAGCAGAGTCATCAACATTAAGCACATAACAAGGTTCTTCTACCAGAGGACTCCTTACGGTGGCATTTTTACTAAAGGTCACCTTGTCATCTCCTATCTCTAGTGTCAACTTCCCATTCCTGACATCGAAAACTGCACCAGTGGTGTGCAAAAAGGGTTTTCCCAAAATGATTGGGATTTGAGAGTCTTCGGCTATGTCAAGTAGTAGAAAGTCAACGGGAATGAAAAACTTACCAACTTTGACGGGCACATCTTCTAAAACACCCATAGGTTGTTTTAAAGAATGGTCCGCCATTTGCAAAGTAATATTAGTGCATTTCAAAGCACCAATGTTAAGTTTTTCAAACATAGAAAAGGGCATGACACTTACACTAGCACCTAGGTCGCAAAGGGCCTTATCAATGGTATATGTGCCTATAGTGCAAGGGATGGAATAACTACCAGGGTCCTTAAGTTTTGGTGGAGACTGATTTTGCAAGAGTGCACTACACTCTTCAGTGAAAGCTATGGTCTTAGTCTCATTGAAGGATCTCTTCTTGTTGAGGACTTCCTTCATAAACTTGGAGTAAGAAGGAACTTCTGAAAGCAATTCAAGGAAAGGGACTGTTACCTTTAAGTTTTTGACGACGTCAAGGAACTTACCATACTTTGCCTCCTCCTTCTGCTTGGCTAATCTTTGGGGAAATGGGACCTTGATCTCAATAGGAATCTCGGGCTCTTTCCCTTTTGACATAGGCATCTCAGCTTCAACATCAACAACCACTGGCTCATCATTAGCCTGACCACTTCTCGAGGAAATGGCATTTACAATTTCGTGAGGTTGGTAACATTGGGAAGAAAGCTGCCCTTGGTTTTGGTGGGTATTAGAAGAGGTAAATTGGGAAATTTTAGTTTCCAACAATTTGATGGCCGCGTCCTTAGCTTGATCACTCTCTTGAAATTGAGCTATCATGGTGTCTTGCCTTTGAGCTAATTGCAGTATTATGGCTTCAAGTTTACTTACACCATTGTCACTCTGTTGAAATGTAAAGGATTGGAGTTGTTCTAGCTTTTGTGTGAGAAGGGCTACTTGGGCTTGTAAAAGTGTTAAAGCGGGGTCTTCTTGCTTAGATTTCGATGGTATGGAGCGTGAATTTCTATATTGAGAATCGTGAATTGCCATGGATTCAATGGTAGTGTGAGCATTTTCAACATTGATTTGATCAAATCTTCCATTGTTAGCAGAATCCAGGATTCGACGGGACTCTATATAACACCCATTATAGAATGTGATGGCAAGGAACCATGAATCTAACCCATGATGAGGACATTCTCTTTGTAAGTCCTTATACCTTTCCCAAGCTTCATATAGGCTCTCATCTTCCCCTTGTTGGAAACCAGTGATTTGACTTCTCAACAAAGCGGTCTTCTCTGGAGGAAAGTACTTTTGGTAGAAGGCAAGAGCTAAACTCTCCCAATTGGTGATACCTAATGTAACCTTATCAAGGCTATGTATCCACAACTTTGCCTTACCCTTCAAAGAAAATGAGAAGAGCATCTCTCTAATTTGCTCTTGGGTGACTCTATTTTGTCTAATAGTGGAGCAATAGTCACAGAAGTTTTGGATGTGAAGGTTGGGATCTTCTGTGGCATTGCCACTAAATTGGCTTCTTTCTATAAGGTTGATGAAGGCAGGTTTGATTTCAAAGTTTTGGGCTTCGATTTGGGGTGTAGCAATACCCCTTGGAAGTGTTTCTGCGGTGGGTTTGGAATGGTCTGAAAGTCGAACCATTTTTGTGAAGATGAAGATGGAATGTTGTTTGAAAGTTGATTGGTTTTTGTGAATGGAGATGAGAATGGATCTTCTTCTCCTTCAAGATTAAGTGAAATATCCGAGTATTTCTCACGAATACGATCTAAACTTGAAGTATCAGAAGCTTTTGAAATTTCGTTGAATAGCTTTTGTCTTCTACGCAGAGTTCTTTCTAGATTGGGGTCTAAAAAGATAGGGGTCCCTAGTCTAGAAGATCTGGGCATAAGATTTAAAAACTAGGATGAAAAATCAAGAGAGGTCTAAAGGAATTTGAGTTCCTAAAGAGTAGATAAAACTAATTGCGATAAAAATCACAAGAAAAAGGAGAACTAAACCGTGCTCCCCGACAACGGCGCCAAAATTTGATCGGGCCTGTCGCAAGCCCAATACAAATATAAATTACCCAGACTAGGCTAATAACAAATTAATGTAATTAGGGAAGTAGGGGTCGATCCTCAGGGAGATGGTGTTTCCTATGGAATGTGAATTGTCTCGCAATTGAGTTCTATCTAATGATTATCTGGGTTTTGAGATTTTTGATATCTAAACTAATATAAAGCATAAATAAAAACAAAATAAAAATAGTAAAGCAAGTAATGAAAAGCATCTAGGGAAGTAGGTTAACACATGTAGATTGATATATTGATGAAATTGGATTTAGGATATGCAAATAATTCATTGAGCGTCGTAAGAATGGCGTGTTCATTACAATCATAGATCAGATGGTCTAGCAGGCTTTTAGTGCGATTTACTAGGTCTTAATCCACTACGTCACGCTTTGTCTATTCAATTCCTGTATATCTACCTTGGAAAAGAATTCCATACTAGTCAAATGATTTTAGCTAAAAATCGTTAACTATCGTTACAATCCAAACATGCATAGACACAACGTTTTAAAGGCATAATTTCTTTATCCAATTATCATCTTTTAATCAATCTAACATGTCTACCCTACACCCTAGAAAGGATGACTACGCACTCATGATGATATCTATGTCTAAAATGATATTAACAATGAAAACTAGGATAGACATGTTTATTTGGTTTTGACTTTTTATATGGCGATAATAACGACGCTAATTGATAATCTAGGAAACGAAACAACGATTATAACGGTACTAAAATGAATCTAAGACAATATGTAAAGAGAATAACAATCAAATGGAAAGTAGTAAGAACATTAAACAATGGATAAAACAGAAATACCTATATGACGACAATGATAACAATAATAGAAAATCCTTGCATATAATAAACGATCCTTGAATAGCAACGCTTGAATCACACAAAGGAGATTACAAGGATGAAATCCTTATTAATCTAAACTAAGGGACATAAATAAAACTAAGAACTAAAGACTAAAGAAGATGAAAATGAGAGAAGGGAGGCTAATTCCCCCTCCTCCTAATCTAAGGAGAAATGTAAGAAGAGAAGAGATGTAACAACCCGAAAAGTACCCAATTTTTCTAGTAAAATATCTTACGGATACTTTTCAGCAAAACTTAAGTTTTAAAATAGAATTTATTGTTTCAAGTCGAATTTTGAATTTCCGAATTCGTATTTGGAATTTCTGCGAGATTCCATGAGAATCCCGTTTTTAAGTCAACTTTGACTTTCGTTGACTTTTCCGACTCACCTCGTAAATTTAAAGACCGAAATTATATTTGAAAAATAATAAATTTAAATTATTTTTATTTAGATTTATTTGAATTTATGATAATTTAATAAAATTATTTTGAATTTATTCGGAATTTATAAAAAGGTTTTACGATTTAACCCCGAGCGTCATTTAACTATTCCCGAGTCATCTTAAATCCCGAAACAAACCCGAAACCCGACTCTAGCATGAGTCACACGCCCCATGTCATCTTTTTCCACTCACATTAGATATTTGAATTCTTTCGATTAAACTAATACGAATATCCGTTAACGAAAAATTACGCAAATCGCTTAAAAACAGACCCATTTTCTACCAAAACCACACGACTCCTCTTCCTCTCATAGGACTAGATATTTTGCTTTCTTTTCATTACAATAACATAATATCTAGATATTTGGTTTAATTAACTTAATATCTAATTATATCTAATCAATTACCGTAATATAATTATTAAACCCGAGTCAATTCCGTAACAACAATTTCAAAACCCGACTCCATATTTCCTCTATATGTACACGGCCCAACCACTCACCATTACTCACTAACTACCTTTCCATTTTACAATAAATCAACTTAAGATCTAATTAATACTTTCTTTAATCGTTCTTCATCGTTCTTCGTCGTTCTTCATCGTTCTTCGTCGTTCTTGAGCAAAATCGTCATAAAACCTTCCTTTCTTATTCAAATCCGTCCTAACTTATATTTCTAGAATCTCCTCTTCGCTCTCCATCTTCAAGTACAGTTTATTTTCAATTCCGACAAAATCGTTTTCGACACTTTAATTATGGAAAAATCAAGTTTTAATTCTAACAATATTATTCTTGTCATTTCTTATAGGGGAAGATTTTGAAGACGAGTTTGGTGACTCGTATATATTAGGAGAAGATTAGTTGACGGGTTTTTCTTTACTTCTTATTTTGGTGCTACTTGATTTTGCTAGCTAAGGTAACGATTCCGATTTACTCGACGAATTAATGTTACATACCTTTGTATCTTTTGTTCTTTTGTTTTAGTTCATGTTATTATGATTTACGGTTTTTAATTAGTAACATGATAAGTAGTTATGATTTTCATGTTGTATGGAATTTTTAATATGTTAGTGTTCTTGACATATTTGGATGATTTATTTATAACCATGATTTTTATAAGAATGATGGTTGAATTGGATGTTTAAAAATGGATGTTGTTAATAAGAATCATGTTAGAATTAATTTGAAGGGGTGGTTGTTTTGGGCCGTGTAAGGTGGTCACGGGTGGGGCTGGAAAACCGGACCCAAACCAGGCGGTTCAGCCCAGTTCAGGCCGGTCCAGGCCGGTTCAGACCCGGTCTGGATTGGTCCATGGTGGGTCCTTGTGGGTTGTGTCGATACTTGATTGTTTTGTTGTTGTTTTGACGGGTTTTAATTATGTTAAGCATGCGGGAAATATTAAGAAAACGAGTTTAGAAAAGTCGACTCAAAACAGGCCAAAACCAGGCCCGTGGGCCCAGTCCAGGCCGTGTCAAATTCGGCCCAAGTCAGCCCATGAGTTTCCTCCTTGGTCTTGTGACGGTTTCTGAGTTATTGCCATTTTATCGTGTTTTGTAATATTTAGCAAGTGGGAAATGTTAATAAGTAAAATATTTAATTAAAAAGGTTTTTCATAAAATTATTATTTCTCACATGTTAGAAATTATAATACGAGATTATAGTTTAATGTGATATCCTTTAAGTCAAGCGGGTTTTGGTATGATATAATAATTCACATGTTAGAAGTTTTAATAAAATAACATGTAATGAATATGTTGATTTTTATGTCTAAGTCTAATTGGTAAAGACTCTGTTTCTAGCCGGTTTGACCAAACGGGTTTGGTCAAACTAAGATCTAGTCAGCCCCGTTTGACTGATGACCCGTCGCGGGACTCGGGTCGGGGATTTGTCTTCAAGTAAGGTTTTATTTAATTATTGAATTAGCCTTAGTAGATATGAGGCGATATGTTATTTGAATATGATTTATATGTAATTAGTCACATGATAGGAAGTTTTTCCCGTGACTGTTTGATTGTATGATATATGTCGTGTTGACTAAGTACCCATAAAGAATTATGAGTATATGGAATCTTGACCATTCTAATTCTAAATGAGTAGCTTGGACCATGACATTGATAGGCCGTACTATCTTTAACGAGTATATAGTTCATGGTTAATAGCTTTTGTGTCACGGCCTAGGGGGTTTATCTCCAAGTCGGGGCATGGTTGCCTAATCCACTTTGGGAATGGAGCCAGCTTAAGTACTAGCCAACTCTGTCTAGGGGGTCGCCTAGTAGAGATTATTGTGTACTGTTTTGTCATGAGACGGGGAATGGAATAGCTGTTGTCGCTAGGTCTAATCAGTCTAGGACTAGGATGTTTTCCTACCTTGTGGTATAGCCTCGAGTTACAGAAGTCGTCTATTGACTGTGCTAAGAACTTATGCCTGTTTGTAGAAGTATTGGTCTTTCATGTTTGATAATTCTATGAATCTTAGAAGGTGAGATGCAAGCCGGCTAAGGTTGATAGAGTTTGGATTACCGGATGTTAACTGATTCACATGATATTAGGTTTGATTAGGGTTTGAGTGTATCATGGCCATGTTAAAGGTAACCTCTGAGCTAGCATACCAACTTCCCTACCTCGTGTTATAGATTATTATCAGATTCACATGATAGTTTTCATATGATAGGTTATATGTTAGTTAATTGTATTCATAACATGAAAAGCATATCGTATATGTTAAAGTGTTGTATTTTCCATATACATCTCTTTTATGTTATTCATGTTTTATTAAACTTGACATGTCGTGGCTGGGAGAACTCGGAGTTACTCCCCACTGACTGTGGCTTCCGTGTTTATATTTAATGCGGTTGGCAGGTTTGTGATGCATACTTTGGGTACATTGACGAGCTAGCGAGCGAAGTATTTACCTTGGACCTATATTCGGTTCTTAGGATTGTATATTATTATACACTCTTTTATTTCTGTATTTTTACGGGAGATATGTCTCCCGTTTCAGATACTTTTTATGTATAATATTATTTCTTTTTTTTGTTATGAACCTTTTTATTTAAGACACCTTCTTATGATGAATATATTTAATAGTAGGTTCCGGTTTTAAAATATACCGATTTTCACTAAAGTGAACCTATTAGAAACGTATTCTCATCTTTTATTTATTTAAATTATTTTTTTTCTTTCCGCAAATTTGAGGGTGTCACACAATGTCACTGTCCTTGCTCTTTGCCTTGCCTTGTGAGCTACTAGTCTCACCAGGCCCACTCTTACCCTTTCCTGACTTCTTAAACTTTGGCTTCTTTACAGTTAGGTCGCCGTGAGCTTTGCCCTTACCTTTGTTCTTGTTGGAAATCATGAGAACATCTTGCTTCATGCTCCCACTCAATTTCAGATCCTTTTCGGTCTGTACGAGAAGTGAGTGTAGCTCATGAGAACTTTTCCTCATGTCATTCATGTAGTAATTTGCCCTGAAAAGGGCAAAACCATCATGAAGTGAATGAAGCATACGGTCAATGACTATGCTCTCACTGATTTTGCAATCAAGTGCCTCCAGTTTCTCGACATTCTCAATCATTTCAAGAATGTGTGGGCTAACCGGTTGGCCCTTCTGGAGTTTCGCTTCAAAGAAGCGACATGTATGCTCATAAGTAACGATTCTCGGTGCTTTTGAGAATTCGTTAGTGCGCGTGGTGAAAATCTTATTTGCACCTTGGGCAATGAAGCGTCTTTGCAAATTGGTTTCCATTGCAAAGATGAGTACGTTCTTTATCGCACCCTCTTCTATAACGAAGTCACTATAAGCAAGTGACTCGTTAGCTCTCTGATCGGTTATGTCGCGGTCCCGATACAAAAATAATTACCCGCACTTAGGCTAACAACATACGGAATGTAATTAGGGAAGTAGGGTGTCGATCCTCAGGGAGTACGTGTTAACTATGAATTGCTATGGAGGGATTTTTATTTAAGTTCGAGTCATTTGAGGTGATTGTATAAACTATTAACATAAAATAAAATGACAAATATGTAAATGACGATATGTAAATGACAAATATGTAAATTGCAAAATGTAAAACTCAAAACAGACTACTTACCCGATCAGGTTGTCACGTACCCGATCGGGGAAGTTCTCTGATCCGAATGACAACAATTAAATTCTAACTAAAGGCGATATTTAAATGACAATATTGAAAGACTTTATAACTAGACTAATAAATTAGATAATAATAAGACGATAAAGTAAACTAACTAAATAACAATAAAGTAAACTATCTAAAACGGTAAAATAAACTATCTAATCAAATTGAAATAGTGAAAGAGAAATACATGTAAAACTAATTAAAAGTTTCATTGATACCAACATTAGAATTACTATGATCGTCTAGGCCTTGTAGCGATATATTCCTTTCGGATTCGTACCGCCCTTTTAGTGGGTCCTAACGTCCTCTCAGCATGGTTAGGTCACTAAACCCCTATTGGCAGTCCTAATTCCCATCCCAACTCTCGTTATAAAGATAGAAATTGACTAATACAAACAATTGTTCATGGCCACTAAACATAGTTATAGAATAGGGCATGACCAAAGGAAGAAACAACTAGATGGTTCAAATGGTATCTACTCTTCTTTTAATTCATTTAACTCGTAAATCATGTCAATATTACAACTCTATTTATTTTATTTACATAATGTTAATCTTACAATATTATATCTAATTTATGTGATCATGTGATTAAGTAAATTAATAAGAAAAAGATGTATGAAATTAAACTATGAAATATAAATACTAAAGTGATTATGGTGATTATATTAATAATGATTCTAGTGACAATTTTTAGGATTATATGATTAGGTAAAATATAATGTGACAAGCTAAAAAATATTTTGGTTTTAACTAGATTAGTTTTAGTTTGATTTCCTAACAACAACAATATGAAAACAATACTAAATAAATTAAAGTTCATGATGAAAATTGCATAGTGAAGGATAGAGAATTACCGAGTTTGGAATATGAATATATAAGAACGAAAATACAGAACAAATATCCAATAATAAAAGCTATGAAAACACTAGAGAAACACTAAGAAATAAACTATATTCTAAAACTTGTAAGAAAGAAATAAACTATGAAATTGTGTAGTATAAGATAAAAAGATGATAAGAGATAAGTATATGATATAAGATGATAATGGATGATAATTGTGTGTGATGATCATTGGCTTTTATAGGGTTACATGGCTGCTGATCCCTCGTCTGAATTCATACCCAAGTCAAAGCATTAAATCACACTTTTAAGCTCGGTTGAAGAAGAGCTAAGTAACGTCCATTTGCAGAAATACCCGATCGGGTAAATGGTAATCCGATCGGGTAAGTGTGCAAGATGGATTCTTCTATCTTTTCGTCTTAGGCATGGAATCCTATGCCTTGGTCTTGGTCAATGCAATACGGAATTGGGCTTGGGCTGATCTTCTTTTGACTTGGGTTGATGTTTCCTTTTGAATTTCAAAGCCAAAGTCCAAGATAAATCCAATTGAGGAAGGATGTAGCGGAATCGTAATCAAATCGTGAACTGGCTATCATCAATTCCTTGAAAACTCGTATCCTAGTGCCTTGCTCCATAAAGTAGGAAAATATAGCAAAACCGCTTCATTTCCTATAAAACGAGTCAAAACACGCAAAACAACTAGAATAGCAATATTAGCTCGTTAATCACTTAACAAAGTGCATAAATCGTATGGAAATCGAGCTAAAACGGGGGATAAATCAGTACAAAATATCACTTATCAAACTCCCCCAAGCTAAATCCTTGCTTGTCCTCAAGCAAATATACAATCATAACTAGGAAAAGGGTAGCTAACGATGAGCAGTCTATCATACAAATCTCAAAAAGTAAGCTCTTAATAAGTAGACGAATCATAAGCCCGTAGCAACAAGGGCAAAGGAAAATGCGAATCATGGTTGAGATTTACATAACGGCGCAGCATAGAAAATATTCTTTGGAACTTTTCAGCTCTTGCATGATCTTTTTGACAATGGACTCTCACGGTACACTCTTTACTCAAATTTTTGTAAAATAGGAAATATTGGTTCAAATTTGAAGTGACACTCACCTATCTACAACTTATAAGAATGTGCCCGCAGTGTAGTATGGTAGACAATCCAAAACCATTAAGTAAAACTAATCATGATCAAAATATAATGTAGGAAGCATTTAGAAAAGTAAAGAAGAGGTTTGGGAAATTTGGGTAAGAAAGTGGACAAATGATTTTGGTCATGTGGAGCTTAAAGTCAAGCTAGTAATAACCAAATGTGCAGCGGATACTTAATCCAAATCATACCAATTCCCATCAACAAAAGTCAAAGCCAAAAGCAGCATATTGGCTTATTAAACATGACAAATCAAGTTACGACTTCCCATAATTTTTCTTTCTTTTCTTTTCATGGAAGCGTTTTTCCTCTTTTTCTTCTCTTTTTTCTTTTGAGCTTTCAATTTCATTCTTTTTCATTTTTCATCATTTTTTTCAAAGCTCTTTTTTTTTCCTTTTTCTCTTTCACATCAAAACCCGGGAATCAGCAATCCCGAGACAAGTTCACACCAAATGGTGGCATTATCAGAACATCGCAAAAGCACAGAACACCCCTACACATATAGTTGGTTACTAGCTCAACAAGGGTAGGCAATATTATAATGTAGCTAGAAAGAAGGGTGTTTTTGCGAAAGGTGAACAAGAGATTGAATGGCTTCAAAATGTAGATCATGACAGTAATACTTATAGAAAATGGAATAAAAACCATACTTATGCGTTTTGATGTAACACAGACTATAAGGAGAAACTACTCACTCCTAAACTGGGATCGGGTTCAGATGTACCGACCACTGGAGGCTCTACCTTACAATATGAGTAGCTTGCCAAAGTCAAGATCAAGCTTAATTAAGTCCAAATGCAATTTCCTACCTACTGTGTACAAGACATCCCCATGAATGCACAATTCCTCATAATAAAACGAAACATCAGCTTATAAAAACTATAAAATGAGAAATGTAAGATGGAAATGATCTTTTCTTTTTGTGTTTTTTGATTTTTTCGATTTTTTTCTTTTTTTTTTTTAATAAAAACTAAAAAGAAACTAAGAAAATAAAAGAAAATAAACTAAAAAGAAAACTAAAAATCTAAATGCAATCCTAAATGCAGTTCCTAAATGCAATCCTCCCCCAAGCTAAAACTTCACATTGTCCTCAATGTGCATGCAATTATAACAGAAACAAACCGAAAACGGTTGATAGCACATAGAACAGAGAAACAGGATGAAATTCTAATGGGAAAAGGGGCTAAAAAGAAAACGAAAAATGCGAAAAATAAAGGAAAGAAATAAAATTCTTACAAAATGTCTAGCCTCCCCCAAGCTAGTATAAACAAGGGGAGCTCATCATCTCATCACAAAGGCCACCAGCTACGGCCTCTCCTCTCAGAAGGAGGTGGCTCGGATGCGGATCCAGAAGCATCTGTATAGTAGGTATCATCTGCAGAATAATAACTACCACGAGAATCAATGATCCCGGTTGGGTTGCTGGCTCCTAAGGACTGGTACTCTCCTACTTGGTGATCTCAAAAATCACCTTTATACCCCCCAAAACTCTCAACGCCATAGTCGGTTCCACAGTAATCCGGTCCGGTCTGCTGCACACCTGCATCATAAGTAGTACCATACCCCCCTTCGGGCCAAGTATAAAAAGACGGGTGGGGGCCCTCAGGTCTAATCACACCTTGCCTAGCAAAGTGGTCATAGATGGGGTGCAAAGCAAGCTGCTGGTCGGACTGAATTCTATTAACGGACAAGGTTAAGGCTTCAAACATGGCGGTCACATCGCCCGCAGCATGGGATGAGTGAGAGGATGATCCTACCTCAGAGCGGTAGGATCTAAGTTGAACAGGGGGGTCAATGGGGGTTATATCCCCAACCGGAAGGTAGTAAGTGGGTCGGGTTAAGATAGCCTCACCCTCTTGAAGTTGAGGACGCTGCGGAAGAAATGGAATTTGCTCTACCTCGGCGGTCAACTTGACCGAATCACGGCCAGCTATCCTCCAAATCATATGGGGGTGAGAGACTCGAAACCAGTTGAGCTGAACAAATAAGCATAATCCAACCCATTTCCCATCTCGGTGGGCGGCGTAGTCAATGCCCGGAGGTCAGTGGTGGCTTGGTTAAAACCACAAACTCGCATAGCAAGGTGAGTGATAAGACCTCCATAGACAATGGCAGTGTTCTTAGGATTAATAGCTTTGGTCAACTGAACAGCAAAATGATACGGAATACTAATAGACCATGGTTCATCACCATTCACATTCAAAAATCCTCCTAACATTTCTAACTCCACTCGTCTCACCAAATGAGGCTCAGCACGACCCAAAAAGGTCCATCCCATGAATCTTTGCCAGATTCTAATGGCGGGATGATGGATATGTTGGTGTGGGACATGGTCCCAACGAGAGACAGGGTAAGTCGAAATAGCACTCCAAAGCAGGCTAATATCAAAGCCTTCTGGAGGTGAGGTAACAGTATCCTCAGTGGTGAGACCAAATTGTCTAGCAAAGTTCTCTAAGTTCATATTATAATCATCATTAAACAAGCGAAACTGAACTTGAGGCATGGTATTTCTATTTCTAGACCTATGTAACTCAAAAGAGCTCAAGAATTCAAGGGTTAATTGAGGGTAGGTCTCATAACTAAAGTTCATGCTAGCATTCATACCTAGGCCCCTAAATAACACTTTAACATGCTCATAAAGTTTCATATGCCTTAAAGAAGAAACATTGAGGAACTTGGTAGCCCTCATACCTTTGCTTTTAAGAATGCACCAATTTTGCCATTGCTTGTGTGAACTAAATTCTACATCCGGAAAGTTAGGATCATGCATAGCATTTCCTTGATTTTCGGGTTGATCATTTGCTTCAAGCATTTCTATATCTTCTTCTTGTGCTCTACTACTTTTTCCTTGATTGAAGGTTCTTGCCCTCTTTGATTTCCTTAATGTAGGTGCCATTTTCTACAAATAACTAGTATTAAAACACTTCATAAATTGATAACATAAGTGTTATAATACCAAGCTTTAAGCACAAATTCAAGCATAGCTATCTTAGTGAAACATATTTATGCCATCTTTGAGCACAAATGGATGTCCTAAGCATAACAATATGTCACTAAGATGAGCAACATACACTTAAATCATGAGTTTGGCTACTTCCTAAGGGTACTAATGCTAAATTAACATGACAAGATCATAAGTTCATAGTATAAAGCATGAATCCAAGCATCATACTACCACTTAAGCAAACGTTCTTAGCATATAGTAAAGATGAGTATCCTAAGGAGCATATGAGCATTCAAATCATAGTAATCATCCTAATTAATCACTAAAATTCACTCTATAGCATGTAAGAATCATTAGAAATCCAATTTAAACAAGTTTTGCAATCAAAATCAAGAACCCCCAAATTTGAGTTAGGGTTTGTTTATGTTGGATTTCTGAAAAATATAGAGAGATTGAAGTAACTAAAGTAGAATTAACTTACTTGACGATGCTTAGAAGTTGTCCTTGATGAACTATAGGAACAAATTTTGTAAGAAAAGACTAAGAATTGAAGGTTTTGAGAGAATTTTGAGCTTTGAAATTGAATAACACGGGTATAAGGCAGCAAGCACAGGGTAGCAAGTGGGTTTTATAGAAGAAATTAGAGCAAAATACGAGGCAGCCAACTTACCCGATCGAGTATACTTCAATCCGATCGGGGAAGTTCGCGGGTCCGTTTTTTGTTTCTATTTTCTTTGTCACTTGCTCTTACCTTTGGGCTATGTCCTTGAACATACTTACTAACCTTAGTAATCTTGGCAACTTGGGCCAAGGATAGCTCCTTCTTGTCTAAATAAGTCCTCCGATTCTAAGTACGAAAAACTATTAACTAAACATGCATAGTAACAAGTAAAACGAAAGATTATCCCTAACTATTACAACACAAAATCCAGAAATAGTCCATATAAAATAGTCCAAATTATTGTCTAATAAAAGAAATAAAGAATGCATAAAGAAAAAGTAAAGAAAAAGACGGGTTGCCTCCCGACAAGCGCATTTTTGAGTCATGCTAGATTATGTTTTGCTATCCCTCCTTAAGCCTTATGAAGGGATTTGAGCTCTTTGTAGCTAGATTCGTCCTTGAATTTCCTCATTTACCTTTTGACAATACCCATGGCAATCTCATTCTATCATGCTTCCGAAGCTTTGAAAGCCTCGAGGTCGCCATCTCCAACGCTCAACACATTCCCCTTTTTATTAAAGGTGGCACTCGATCCATCTATTTTAAACGTGATCTTTTCTCCTTTCACATCTATACAAGCTCCAACCGTATTTAGGAAGGGTCTTCTTAATATAATATAGTCATCCTTTTCTTTCTTTGAAAATATGACATAAAAATCGACGGGAATGAGGAAGTATCCAATCCGTATTGGGACATCTTCCACAATTCCTGCGGGAGTATGCATAGATCCATCGGCTAGTTGAAGGCTAGTACTACTGAATTTCATTTGTATTGGGCAATGGTCATGATAGACATCAAAAGGCATGACGCTAATAGCGGCTCCTAAATCACACAATGCACCTTTGACCTTATGAAAACACATTGTGAAAGAAATGTTGAAACAACCTTGGTCCTTAAGTTTGGAAGGAATGATAATCTTCCCTTCTTCAAGGGTAGGTTCCTTGGAGTTCTTGGTTGCTTCTTTTTGCCTAGATGTTTTGCCAATCCGTGCCTCTAACCTTGAGAAAGCTTCATCATTTGCCTTTGTCGTTTGAACAACTCTTTCTTCTAATCTCCCTTGAGCTTTTATCAATTTCATGATCAAGGCTTCGAGACGGGATGTCTCCTCATGTGTAGGGACTTTGGTTGGTTTGGCTAGTGTTGGATTGTTGCAAAGTTCATGGGGTAACCTAAAGATAGGCTCCTTACTCTTTTCATTCCCAAGAGGATGATCACAAGATTTATCACTAATCATGTCAATTGTGACAATCGATGGTGCTTCACTCCCTTGGGTGTTTTGACTAGAACTCGATGGGGTCAATTCTTCTACTCTCTTGTGGAGAGATAAAATGGTTGATTTGAGTGAGTTTAAGCTTGAAAAGAAGTATGAGTACATATTATGTTGGGATTGGATTACTTCCCTAAACTTAACATCTACTTTCGCTATAAATTGATCATTTTGAAAGGATGAGTTTGGAATTGTATGAGATGCATTAATGGGTTGAGTTTGGCAAAATTATGGGTGGAAAGGGTTTAAGGGTGTGAGTTTGTTCCCACATCGTTGAGGTGCATGCCCTATTCCCCCACAAAGTTCACATGGTGTTGTTAATGAGGTAAATGAGTTGAAAACTTTTGGGCGATATAAAGTGCTTTTTGGGGTGGTTTCGTTTGATTGAACGGGACAGGCTAAGGAAATGGTAGTGTCAACATCATTTGAATTTTCCACCCGACTCTTCTTTCGCTCTCCCCATTAGTTTGTGAACCTTCCCCCTTTTCTTTTTGTGGTTTAATTGATAGGTTTTGACAAATTGGTTCTAAACCTACGGTGAAAAGCGATGACAATCTCTTCCGACTCCATAGGTCTTGTGGCTTCCTTTAAACGACGGGTGAACCACCATTTAGCTTCTCCATTTAGTGATAAAGGAAAAAGAGTTTCTCTAATTTCATTTTGGGTGATTCCCTCCCTCACAAAGGTTTGACACAATTCGCAAAAGGTTTGGAGATGGTGTGACGGGTTTTCGTTTGGTTTTCCACTAAATTGGTTACCCTCTATGAGAGCAATCAAAGTCAAATGGACCCTTAGGATCCCACTAGCGAGCTCAAAAACCCGGTACCTTGGATCTTCCCTTGTTAGTACCATTTTTGTCAACCTACAAGAAAAACACAAAAGAGAAAGTTAGTAACGATTTAGGTACGGTTGCACCTAAAAATGGTAAAAATGATAAACAAAAACCAACAATACATAGATAAACACAACCGTGCTCCCCGGCAACGGCGCCAAAATTTGATCGGTTATGTCGCGGTCCCGATACAAAAATAATTACCCGCACTTAGGCTAACAACATAAGGAATGTAATTAGGGAAGTAGGGTGTCGATCCTCAGGGAGTACGTGGTAACTATGAATTGCTATGGAGTGATTTTTATTTAAGTTCGAGTCATTTGAGGTGATTGTATAAACTATTAACATAAAATAAAATGACAAGTATGTAAATGACGATATGTAAATGACAAATATGTAAATTGCAAAATGTAAAACTCAAAACAGACTACTTACCCGATCGGGTTGTCACGTACCCGATCGGGGAAGTTCTCTGATCTGAATGACAACAATTAAATTCTAACTAAAGGCAATATTTAAATGACAATATTGAAAGACTTTATAACTAGACTAATAAACTAGATAATAATAATAAAGTAAACTATCTAAGAACGAAAATAGAAAGACGATAAAGTAAACTAACTAGATAACAATAAAGTAAACTATCTAAAACGGTAAAATAAACTATCTACTCAAATTGAAATAGTGAAAGAGAAATACATGTAAAACTAATTAAAAGTTTCATTGATACCAACATTAAAATTACTATGATCGTCTAGGCCTTGTAGCGGTATATTCCTTTCGGATTCGTACTGACCTTTGAGTGGGTCCTAACGTCCTCTCAGCATGGTTAGGTCACTAAACCCCTATTGGCAGTCCTAATTCCCATCCCAACTCTCGTTATAAAGATAGAAATTGACTAATACAAACAATTGTTCATGGCCACTAAACATAGTTATAGAATTTGGCATGACCAAAGGAAGAAATAACTAGATGGTTCAAATGGTATCTACTCTTCTTTTAATTCATTTAACTCGTAAATCATGTCAATATTACAACTCTATTTATTTTATTTACATAATGTTAATCTTACAATATTATATCTAATTTATGTGATCATGTGATTAAGTAAATTAATAAGAAAAAGATGTATGAAATTAAACTATGAAATATAAATACTAAAGTGATTATGGTGATTATATTAATAATGATTCTAGTGACAATTTTTAGGATTATATGATTAGGTAAAATATAATGTGACATGCTAAACAATATTTTGGTTTTAACTAGATTAGTTTTAGTTTGATTTCCTAACAACAACAATATGAAAACAATACTAATTAAATTAAAGTTCATGATGAAAATTGCATAGTGAAGGATAGAGGATTACTGAGTTTGGAATATGAATATATAAGAACGAAAATAAAGAACAAATATCCAATAACAAAAGCTATGAAATCACTAGAGAAACACTAAGAAATAAACTATATAATCTAAAACTTGTAAGAAAGAAATAAACTATGAAATTGTGTAGTATATGATAAAAAGATGATAAGAGATAAGTATATGATATAAGATGATAATGGATGATAACTGTGTGTGATGATCATTGGCTTTTATAGGGCTGCATGGCTGCTGATCCCTCGTCCAAATTCATACCCTAGTCAAAGCATTAAATCACACATTTAAGCTCGGTTGAAGAAGAGCTAAGTAACGTCCATTTGCAGAAATACCCGATCGGGTAAATGGTAATCCGATCGGTTAAGTGTGCAAGATGGCTTCTTCCATCTTTTCGTCTTAGGCATGGAATCCTACGCCTTGGTCTTGGTCAATGCAATACGAAATTGGGCTTGGGCTGATCTTCTTTTGACTTGGGTTGATGTTTCCTTTTGAATTTCAAAGCCAAAGTCCAAGATAAATCCATTTGAGGAAGGATGTAGCGGAATCGTAATCAAATCGTGAACTGGCTATCATCAATTCCTTGAAAACTCGTATCCTAGTGCCTTTGCTCCATAAAGTAGGAAAATATAGCAAAACCGCTTCATTTCCTATAAAACGAGTCAAAACACGCAAAACAACTAGAATAGCAATATTAGCTCGTTAATCACTTAACAAAGTGCATAAATCGTATGGAATTCGAGCTAAAACGGGGGATAAATCAGTACAAAATATCACTTATCACTCTCGCATTGGGGCCTGGGTTTGGCGGTATTGGCTCAGTCAAGTACTTGAGCTTGCCGTTAACAATGGCAGCATTCCGTAATGCCGCCTCCCAGTCCGCAAAGTTTGACCCGTCATTCTTCAGTCGCGTGGACTGATTCATGTGGTCCATGAAAGTTTTAAGCCAGGACTCGCGTGCAAGTGTGGCACTTGGCATAGGGACATCATTATGGCCAGCCATTTGTTATAAGCAGCATTATCAATATAAAACGAATTCTACACTGCGAAAAAAGAAGAAAAACATAATAAGCATACTCATCGATATGAATTAAGTCTAGTGCAAAACTTGTTTAATGCGAAGACTCAAGCATTTATACAATTGACCTCCCTCAAGAATTATATAAATGATCCCAAGACTCAATTATCTATAAATTGATAAGCCAACCTCTTGGCTAATTCTACCTTTAGATTTCTTGGTCGATACTCAATTATCTTTAGTCCATCATAATCACGAGAAACTCTTCGGATTATAATGTTGAGGTAAAATAAGTCAACACATACTACTTAACCAACGTAGAAGGGGTCATATGGAGAGTAAGATCCTATATGCCTAACGACGAAGAAGGGATTCATAGTAGTTTGGCTTATAAAGACTAGTCTCAATTTTAGGTTTTAGAGGAAGATCCCATCAACTTTATTTTAATTCATTTTAAGTGAACGAATATCTAGCATGCGAGAATGAATAAACTAAGATGATGTCTTAAAATTCGTATGACATATTTATGTCCATGATAACTAACATCCAAACTATATGAGTCAATTTTCATGCATTTTAGTAGTAGGTGGTTTGGTTTAGGCGGAATATGATGCAATAACTATCATGTGAAGAAAAGAAACAAGAACGAAAAATACGTAAAATTACAAAGTCCTAGTGTGGCCTATCTACCAAAATGAACAAAATACAACTTTGGAATCCATCCATAATTGGACCCGAAAAGCTTGTCTTAATGTTCCATCTTGGTTCATGTAGTGGGAGTGAGCAATCCGATCTCCATCTTAAGTCTTCTCAAATTACATTTAATAAATTACAAAATATAAACCTATTTACATTCTAATTTAAAAACATAATTTCAAAGAAAACAAAAGGAGATTCGAGATCTCAAAATTACATCAAGATCATGTTTCCATCATTACGAAAACATAATCAACTAAGGCCACACTAGGTAATACAAATTACAACCAATTGCAAAAATACGTAAATAAACCATTCAACAAATCATTCAACAAAATAAAATGGATCAACAATAAATTAGTCATTCAAGACATAATTCCTTAATTATGTAGAGTAATTTATCCAAACCACCTATTTTAAAATGATCAAAATTATGTGACAATTTCTAAATTAATCACAATAATTCCAATCAAACAAAATCCAATTTTAATTCATATTATCGTATAATATGAATTAATCCAACATTATTTTAAACCATTTTAAAATAATTGGGTATCCAATAATTGTGAACTTTTTCACAACAACAATAATACATTATCAATATAATGCATAAAAACAAGATATTCAGCCAAATTAAAAAAAAAATCAATTTTTTTTTTATTAAAACAGCCACGGTTTTTAATTTTTAATTTTTTTTACAAATTAAACATTTAATTTGATGTTGCTAATATTACAAGATCGGTATAATTATCAACATTCAATCATTATTAAACATTGATACAAACTAGATTATTTAATTTAACATTTTAAAATGAATATCTAAATCATGATTAAATCGATTATCGTAATATTTGACTAATCATAATTTATTTGAACATCATTAAAATTAATGAATCATGATGCAAAACAATAGTTTAACATCATGTATGCCGAAAATATATAGCAAAAACAAATGTTCATAAACATTCAAAACAATTTCCATTTACATTTTAATTTAATCCTTATTAAATTAAAACATCTACAAATTTATGATATTGTCATCTTAACATTTTAAAACGACAATATCAATAAATCAAAATGAAAACAAGAATAAAAAAAAAATACACGGCTGGAAAAAAAAATTGAGCCGAAACAAAAAAAATTTCTGAAAAATTTAATTCAATATTTCATCATTTATGAATAATCATATAAAATAATTTCGTAGCCAACGCTCTGATACCACTTGTGGGAAATATCGGTATATTTCAACATGAAATTTAAGGATTATAACAAAATTATAATAAATGAAATACGAGTCATAAACGAAATGCATAATATAAAACATAGAGATTAGAATCAACCTCCGGTCCTAGCAATATGGCCTAAGAACAAATATCGAGATCGATATTCTCCTAATTGTTGCACCCAAGATGCTCCGAGAAATGCCTTTTCTTGTGCTAGAATGAATACCAAAAATTACTGATAATGTTTGTGAAAAAGTTATGATGAGAATGTAGAGAAAGAGTTTGATATAAACTCTTTTCTTCTATTCTCTTTAACCGTCCAAATAGTAGTAGAGTAAAGAGAGGACTCTTTTTTTTTTCTACTTATTTTTAGGTTGTTAGCTTTTCATTTTAAAGTATAAAATGTGTATATATTATTATTGTCATTTATGTTGTCACATATTAATAAGTCCATACAACATCTTGTAGTCGATTTATTAATACCGGTCTGACATCATTTATTATGACAATATCGTATAATATACACGTCAATTATAAATATCGTATATTTATAATTTGCTAATTAAATATAACAGTTTATATTTAATTACGAATTGACATTTAATTCGTTTAAACTTACATTATTTAATCGTATTAAATAATTACATTATATACATCAATTAGATATAACAGTTTATATTCAATTACGAATTAACATTGAATTCGTCTCAGCTAGTATTATTTAATCGTATTAAATAATCGTATCATCATTACATTGACTAACCTTTTAGTCATATACATCGAGTAACCTTTTAGTCATATAAGGCATCAATATGATTATATTTTTCATATAATCATATCTCTCAAACACATCCTTTATGTGTGACTTTTAGGGATGAGTTGATCACCGCCATTAAAATGACAATAACGTCAAACTTCTAGCAAGCCAACCGTTATCGATAAACGTTAATCAACTGATAAGAATACTAAGTATACCCTGTGAACCTGTCAGAGATTTATACACGTTATCACACTAACTGTGGAGGACACTAGCTCCAACATTTTCTTGCCTCCAGTCCTTTTGTTTCAATCGATGCTCATTGTGTTCTAAGAATGATCCTTGTATATTGATATATGACTTAATTATGTATATAGATCGAGTTGTATCTCTTTCATATTAGATTGAGTCATTTTATGGCGATATGCATGGGTTGTAATAGAATAGTTCCTCAAATGGCTCCCCTCTCCTCCAAGCCTACGGATATTTTACTATTGTGTTGCAAAACAAATTAAGTCTCATGCTAAAACAATTTCGACGAAGTAGCATACATGCATTAAACCACATAGAAACGGACATCACATGCCTAGGATTTATTCGAAAACAATAGTTGCATTACATTTCAATCGAGTAGCTACGCATATGTGTGAAATTTAGCACTTGACTTAGTAGAGGTTGTTATGACATGGGTGGGGTTGGGTGTCTGAATGCAAAGGACTTCTTAACACTTAGCTTCACCCCTTACTCAAAATCTATGGTTTCCGAATGATTGAATCTATG
Organism: Heliosperma pusillum; assembly: GCA_022085475.1. Taxonomy (NCBI): domain Eukaryota; kingdom Viridiplantae; phylum Streptophyta; class Magnoliopsida; order Caryophyllales; family Caryophyllaceae; genus Heliosperma; species Heliosperma pusillum. The sequence goes on along the minus strand of JAIUZE010004613.1, from coordinate 7,407 downwards.
GGTAGCGAGATTTATTCAATTCGAGTTATTTAGGGAGACACGTCTCTAAGGTTTAATCACTCGTAGTCGATTTACACTTCGCTTTTGATGAAAGGTGTAAAGCTAACTTGATTGGTTTCAACTTCCCACAAAACTTAGTGAAGACTCCATGTAGGCCTTCATTCTATTCGGGTTGAATCCTCCGGGTTGAGGAAAGCCTCCTGTCGAATCCCTGCACCGTATTGACCGCACAAGGGCCATAATGAGCTTCCTTCAAAATCTTCTCCTTTAGTCAATTATCACTAGGCATAGACCATCTATCATCGAATCTTAGGCGACCATCTTCATGAATTTGGAACTTTGAAGCTTCTTCCTTCTCAACATCTTCCTTGAACCCCAAAATTGTTGGATCAATAACTTGTTTGGCTCGAATTTTCTTCATAAAATTCTGGTTCAATCATCAAATCGCTCATCGCTTATGCCCTTCTAATCATAAAGATCCCTATATCCTTCAACTCTTCTCTTAACTTCATTAAAGATAAAGCCGTACACAAGTAACGTAACGACTTCTGACGCAAAGTATCGGCGACAACGTTCGCCTTCCCTTCATGATACACGATCTCCATCTCATAGTCATCAATTAGCTCGATCCACCTTCTTTGACGCATATTAAGCTCCCTTTGGGTGAAAATATACATGAGACTCTTAATATCGGAAAACACTTTGAAGGTTGCTCCATACAAGTAACGACGCCATATTTTCAATGCAAATACCACCGCTCCGAGTTCTAGATCATGGGTAATTTAATTTTCTTCATAAGGCTTGAGTTGACACGAAGCATAAGAATTCACCTTCATTTTTTGTTGTAGCAATCATCCAAGACCAAACTTTGAAGAATCAGTGTAGACCTCGAAATCATCGCTTCCATTCGGTAGATCAAGCACCGAGGCCATGGTCAATTGCTCCTTAAGAGCAAGGAACACCTACTCACACCCCTCATCCCACTTGAAACGATTTTGTTTCCTCATGAGGCCGGTCATTGACCTTGCAATCTTTGTGAAATCTTTGACAAATCTTCGGTAGTAACCCGCCAACCCAAGGAAATAAAATTCACGGACTCCACCTTGTTAGGATTAACAGATACCCCATCCTTTGACACCACTTGCCCGAGAAATGCAACTTTCTCAAGCAAAAATTCACATTTGGAGAGTTTACCTAACTATTGGTTAGCTCTCAAGGTCTGCAACACAATCTGAATGTGCTCCGCATGCTCCTCCCAACTCTTTGAATATACAAGGATTAAATACACGGTTCATGAGATCCATGAAAACAGCGGGAGCACTGGTGAGACCAAACGGCATCGCGGTGAACTCATAATGACCATATCAGGTCCGGAACGGTGTCATGGGAAAATCTTCGATCGGATTATCAGCTAGTGATAACCTGATTGAAGATCAATCTTTGAGAAAACACCCGCTCGATTCTACTGATCGAAAAAATCATCTATCCTCGGCAAAGGATACTTATTCTTCACCGTCACCCTATTAAGCTCCCGGTAGTCTATGCATAATCACCTACTACCATCCATCTTCTTCTTCTTCCCAAAGAGCACTGGTGCACCCCAAGCAGACACACTAGGATTCACATAACCCGTCTCCAACAACTCAACCAACTACTTCGTCCATCATTTCAATTCCTTCGGCCCCATGTGGTACGCTACCTTGGATATTGACCTGATCTATCCAATATTTATATACTTTTATCCCTCATATTAGCTCGTATTTACATGTTATTATTCACTATTTATAGTGGTTTTGCGTCTCTGGAAGTACTCTTGTATTTTAATGTTATTTCTAGGATATGGAGCGATTTGGGGTCGTTTCTACGTCAAATCCTTACACTGGATGAATACCGAGAAAGCTGAAGCTAATATTGATGGGTACGTGAGCACAAGATGGTCTACTATGAATATTTACAAGTCCCAATTCAAAGGAAACAAGTTTCAAGTCATCCCGAGCAAGAACGAACAAGTTATGACGGTTTTACTATGCTTGCTCAATAACCATTTCCAACCCCTACCGCCAACCCCTATCCCTTGGGGACATGATCAAAGCTTATTAGGATATGTAAATAAGGTTCAAAAGTGCTTATACACGTTCCCTATCGAGCTTGAAGTTTGGGGATGAGTACAAAGAAGAATACAAAGCGAAAAAGCGAAGAAATGAGCAAAGTGTGTTGAGATAGTTGCGTCCCCGATCGGGGACACCTAAACCCGATCGGGGTTGGCTTATTCTATACGTTTAGACGCCTCACATACTCCTATTCACTCGACAATATTTCCCATAAGTGCAACATTGTTGGCACGTGACAACGTCAAATAATGTCGTGTCTAGTAGTAACTTTTAGAGTCTTTCGTTCTACTTTTTACGGGTCATTAGCTTTGTTTTACGTTAATTTTAGTTTTTGTAATAGTGTTAGTATTTAGTATTTTAAGTCAAATTTAAGAGTCAAATCCCGAAAGTCAATAAAAGTCAAACCCGAAAACCCGAGACCCAAAAACCCGGAACTTGAAGTGGGCTAGCAAGGAATCATCAAGGTTTGAAGACCAAGCCAAATGGGTCAATGAAAGTCAAGGCGGGGTCAAATAATCATGGGGTCAACGAAAGTCAAGAAGAAAATCAAGGCAAAAATCTGGCAGTGCTCGACGCAGCCTGCGTCGTAGGACGCAGCCTGCGTCATCTTTCAGCACGGGTTTTCTTCCTTTTCTCGTCTTGTCTTTTGGAAGCCCATCTTTCAAGGCCCCTAGGTTTGCGGACCAAGGGTATAAAAGAAGATTTCTGAAGAGAGGCAAGGGCATGAAGCATTCACCATACAACATCATATTTTCCTTAGCATTTCTCTCTTTTTGTTCTTCAAGTTTGGCTTTTGTAATAGGTTTTTCCTTAGAAATTGGTTGTATTATAAAGACTATGGGTAGCTAATCTCCTTTTGCTTAGTGTAATTTGAACAAGTTCTTCCCTTTTAGCATTGTAAGACTTTCTAATCCTTCCTTCTTTATTTAATTCCATCTTCCTTTGTTGATTTTCTTTTGTTGAATGAATTGTTGTTAAGACCAACCATCTTAGTAATTATTTGTTTGATTAATTTGCATTGTCTTGATGAATTTGGTTGATTTGTCTTGATATTTGATGATGCAACTTGAAAGATTGTAACTTTGGTTTAAAAGTTAGAATCTTTTGAGCGAAATTTGGGTTTTCATGTATTTAGAACATGGTTTAATGTTTTAGTTCATGAATCTAGCATGCTTCTTTGGTTTTGTGCTTAAAGCTTGCATCTTTATTTATGCTTATGGTTTAATAAGTATGGGTTTAGTTGTATTGGGTCATTTATGGATGGTTTAATTCATGGTGGCTAATTCTTTGAAGTTTGCAATAGATAAATAGAGAAGGGAGGAAAGGAGGGATCTTTACTTTGTTAATTATGGGGGAACTTGGGATAATTGCACTAAGTTGTTTTTCTTTATTTGAATCTTTGATTATTTAGTTGTTATTGGTGATTCTAGGATTGATAATCTTTTCTCATGAAAAACTTTCTCCCTATTTGTTATCTACATGTTTACCATTGTGAATATCATAGTTTGTAAGTAATTCTAGTCTTTGTTTCAATTAGTGTTTAATTTGTGGTTAGATTTATTAATTTGTTTAATCGGTTTTTAGCAAGAGTCTAGATTAGATTATTAGCATTCACCGCCTTCTCTTGGGTTCGATCCTTATCTTACCCTTACTACCCCTTTACTTAGGATAGTTTGAGTCTAGATTTGGTTTTATAAATTGTTATTTGGCATAGCTAGTTTCCGGAATTAACGACCCCGAAAATAAGCTCGTCAAATTTGGCGCCGTTGCCGGGGAAGGCAATTTAGCTAATTTATCAAATTGAAACTCTTGTTAGCGTCATAATTTGTTTAGATTGTTTTTCAAACATTTCTTTTTGTATTGTTTGTAGGTTACTTGGTGTTGAAGTTACTAATTGTGTTGTTGAAGTGTTTTAGAGTTTATGCCTAGGTCACAAGAAGGACTTGGTGACCAAGACATTGACCCGGCTTCTAGTAGCATTTCCAATTGGTTGTTTTCGAATCCCCTCTATAGGAGACCCTTTTGGAGGGAGCCTAGTGAAGAGGAGTTTGAGAACAATATTTTTCAAGAACCACAAGAACAAGTGTTTGTGTCACCACCTAGATCACCACCTAGGAGACCACCACCTTTGAACATCATCTACCCACCCGAAATGGAAGATAATAGAACTATTGGTGAAATCCGGGCAAGAAACTATGAAGAGCAACCGTTGTGTATCGCATACCCTCCCATGGGGGATGTAAATTTCGAGCTAAAGGGGTTCTTTGTTCATAATTTGCCAAGATTTCATGGAATGGTGGGGAATGATCCCAATAGGCACTTGGCCGAATTTCACATGATATGCCAAGGGGCCATCCCTCAAGGAGTGACCGAAGACCAATTTAAGCTTAGGGCATTTCCATTCTCTCTACAAGATGCCGCTAAGGAGTGGTTATTTTGTCTTCCGGCCCATTCCGTAAATACTTGGGTGGGTTTGAAGAAGAAATTTCTTGAGAAATATTACCCGGATTCAAGGCATAACCATTCAAAGAGCTCATCACTACCATTGAGCAAGATATGGGGGAAACTCTCTATGACTATTGGGAGCGATTCAAAAGCCTCGTGGCAAGGTGCCCTTATCATGGGATGTCGGGGGATGATCTATTGACGGCCTTCAATGAAGGATTATGCCAAAATGACCAACGGATGATTATAGCCGCCACCGGAGGTGGTATTGATACACTTAATGTGGCCGCGGCCAACAACATTATTGAGAAGTTGGCTATGAATACAAGAAGCTACGGGAGGAAGAATGAAAGGGGAGGAAGCTCTAGAAATGTATCTTCCATGGAAGATTCTCATGCCTCTCAAAATCACAAAATCATGCAAGAGATGGGTGAACTCAAAAGCTTGGTATCCAACTTGGTTGTCAACAAAGGTAGTTCATTTTCTCAACACCCCGAACCGCTTGAATGTTCTTATTGTGGAGGTGACCATGCTACAAATACTTGTTACATCATGATTGCGCAAGGAGCCACCATGGAGAGTGTCAATGCCATGGGGTATGGGAATTACAATGCTAGAAACCCAAGTGGTGGAGGGATGTATAACCAAGTGGGAAATCGTGATCTTTTGGGGTGGGGAGGAGACAAGTCAAAGAGTTTTGAAAATGGTCAATTCAATCACTTGAGAGCCCAAAATCCAACCCCAAACCGAAACACAAATTTCAACCAAAACCCCCAAAGAAATTTCAACAACAACAACCCAAGACCCAACAACTCAAATTTTCCAAATAATTATCAATCCCAAAGACAACCAAACCAAAACCCAAATCAAGGGAATTCTTCTTCTCAAGGGAACTTGAGTGACATCTTGCAAACACTTCTTGCCAATCAAGAGAAGGATAGGGAGGAGGCAAGGAGGGATAGAGAGGAAGCAAGGAAGGATAGGGAGGCTAACAACCTTAGGGTGAACAACTTGGAACCCCAACTATCCCAAATGGCCTCAAATTTGTCAAAATCCCAAGCCTCAAGCTCCACAAGATTCCCATCTCAAAACATTCCCCCACCAAGGGAAAATGCTAGTGCCATGACATTGAGGGGAGGCAAAGAGTTGGAAGTACACCCCCTTGGCAAAGGAAAGGAAAAGATGAAGAATATTGAGATGGAAACCATTGAGACTGAAGACCAAGGAGAATTGGTGGTTGGTCAAGAAGAGATATTGAGAAATGAAAAAGGGGCATCCAAAAGCATGGACCCAAAGGGAGAAAATTCAAGGAAGAGCAAGGACACTATTGAAGCTGATGAAGTGGAGGAGTACATACCGGAAGTCCCATTTCCTAGTGCTTTGATAAGCACAAGGAAATATGCCAAGGAGAATGACTTATATGCGACTTTCCGGAAATGTGAGGTAAACATCCCGCTTCTTAACTTGTTGAATAGTGTCCCTAGGTATGCAAAGTTCTTGAAAGAACTTTGTACACCTAGGAGAAATCCAAAGAAGGGAACCCATAAGGTTAGGGTGAGTGAACATGTGTCGGCCATTTTCAAACAAAATTTACCAAAGAAATGTGGAGACCCGGGCATGTTCACTATTCCTTGCACTATTGGGGGAAAGAGTTTTAAACGTGCCATGCTAGACTTAGGGGCTTCTATAACTGTCATGCCTCTATCTATTTATGAGACCCTAGGTTTAGGACCTTTGTCTAAGACCGGGGTAGTCATTCAACTTGCCGATAGGTCTAGTGTTTACCCCAAGGGCATGGTAGGGGATGTACTAGTGGAAGTCGATAATCTTGTCTTTCCGGCGGATTTCTACGTCTTAGATATGGAATCTAGCTCTAGTGCCACCCCTCTCCTTCTTGGTAGGCCGTTTATGAAAACTTCAAATACCAAGATCGATGTTTCAAACGGGTGCTTGACTATGGAATTTGAAGGAAAAAGGTTACCTTACAATATATATGACTCCATGAGGCACCCGAGTGACCATCAATCTTGTTTCTTCTTGGATATCTTTGAGCCATTAGTGAATCAAATGTATAAACTTTGTGATAGAGACCCACCCGAGGTAGCTTTAACTAACCCCATGGAAGAGGAAGGTTTGCGCTTGTTGTTGGCTTTTGATGTGCAGGAATGTCTTGAAGACTTGGAGAGGGAAGAGCCCATAGAAACATATGAGGAGCTCAACATCATAGAGATGCTGAAAACAGGGCAAGGCAGTGCTCGACGCAGCCTGCGTCACACGACGCAGCCTGCGTCACACGACGCAGCCTGCGTCACTGGACGCAGCCTGCGTCCTGCACTGGCAAACCTATCCGAGTTGTTTGCTTTGAGTATTCCACTCCACAAGCCCCTCCCTTCCATTATCCAACCTCCTAAGGTCGAGTTGAAGACCCTCCCAAGCCATTTAAAGTACATCGTTCTAGGGGACAAGAACACCCTACCACTTATCATTTCAAGCACACTCACCGAGGACCAAGAAGGCAAATTGGTATCACTACTTGAAAAGCATAAGGAAACATTTGGGTGGAGCATAGCGGACCTAAAAGGGATAAGCCCGGTGACTTGCATGCACAAGATACGAATTGAAGTGGATGCCAAACCGGTCCGACAACCCCAAAGGAGGCTCAATCCACCCATGGCGGAGGTAGTGCAAGAAGAGGTAATTAAGCTATTGCAAATGGGTATCATTTTCCCTATTTCCGACTCTCGTGGGGTTAGCCCAACTCAAGTCGTACCCAAAAAGGGAGGAGTGACGGTAGTCAAGAATGCACAAGGAGACTTGGTCTCCACCCGACCCCAAACCGGTTGGAGAGTGT
>JAIUZE010004611.1:0-23007 GCA_022085475.1 Heliosperma pusillum | reverse complement strand
TTAGCAAACAGACCAAAATAGACATATCATAAGCATGGTCTTCAAACCAATACTAAACTTCTAAGTCCAAAATACTAAATTACTAATGATTTAAGAAGTCATAGCCAACTCATTCGATCTTACACCATCGAATATCATGAACTATTTACACACAATTCATGACAAGCATCTAGCATTAAAATCATTAAACATATCTTACCACACCTTCCTCAAGGATACCAACTCTCAACACCATAGGGTGAAATTAGATCTATACCATTTCCTCAAATCACAAGTTTATTCTAACTAACACTAATATTCCACACAATTCAAAGTTCTTCCGACTAAGTATAATATACCGCATACAAAGGGGTATGACATCCATACAAATGTTACAAGAGGAAGGTAAGAATACCATTTTACGATGAAGGAACTATCAAGAGAAATTTTCCAAGAGGCAAATAGGTTGGAAGAGAAAGAAGCACCTAGATAGAAGGAAGAGAGCTTAATACTATAAGGACGAGAGAATTCATAGATGAAGAAGGAATACACTTCAATTAGGCTTGTAATTCTTCAAATCTTCGGTAGAGGATACTCCTTCTAGGTAACACAGATCTCTTCTACAAGAGGTCCAACCATCTTCATAAGAAACAAAACAAATTACGTTACTCCTAACAATTAGCATAAACAAATAGACTACAACATAATTCCTAATCTACCCATCCTACCATTCTATCTCACAAGTTTATTATTTTATTAAGGTCAAGTTATTTATACAAGGGTACACAAACGTGCGTCGGGAGCAAAAATGCTCTGATACCAACTGTGACACCCTCAAATTTGCGGAAAGATAAACATGTAATTTAAATAAATAAAAGATGAGAATACGTTTCTAATAGGTTCACTTTAGTGAAAATCGGTAAATTTAAAAACCGGAACCTACTATTAAATATATTCATCATAACAAAGGTGTCTTAAAGAAAACGGTTCATAACAAAAAGGAATTAATATTATACATAAAAATTATCCAAAACGGGAGACATATCTCCCGTATAAATACGAAATAAAAGAGTGTATAATAATATACAATCCGAAAGAACCGAATATAGGTCCAAGGTAAATACTTCGCTCGCTAGCTCGTCAATGTACCCAATGTATGCATCACAAACCTGCCAACCGCATTAACTATAAACACGGAAGCCACAGTCAGTGGGGAGTAACTCCGAGTTCTCCCAGCCACGAAATGTCAAGTTTAATGAAACATGAATAACATAAAAGCAATGTATATGGAAAATACAAAACTTAAACATATATGATATGCTTTTCATTTTATGAAACAATTAACTAACATATAACCTAGCATATGAAAGCTATCATGTGAATCAGTTAACAATCAGTAATCCAAACTCTATCAATCTTAGCCGGCTTACATCTCACCTTCTAAAACTCATAGAATCATCAAACATGAAAGACCAATACGTCTAGAAACAGGCATAAGTTCTTAGACAGTCAATAGTCGACTTCTGTAACTCGAGTCTATACCACAAGGTAGGAAAACATCCTAGTCCTAGACTGATCAGACCTAGCGACAACAGCTAACCCATTCCTCGTCTCATTACCAAAAGTACATGAGAATCTCTACTAGGCGACCCCCTAAGCAGAGTTGGCTAGTACTTAAGCTGGCTCCATTCCCAAAGTGAAAGCAATTAGGCAGCCATGCCCCCGGCTTGGTATCAAAAGGCCCAAGTCAGTGACACAAAAGCTATCAAGCGGTAAACTCCATATGCTCGTTAAAGATAGTAAGGCCTATCGATGTCATGGTCCAAGATACTCATTTAGAATTAGAATGGTCAAGACGCCATATAATCATAATTCTCTAGGGGTACTTAGTCAACACGACATACATCATACAATTATACAGTCAGGGGAAAAACTTCCTATCATGTGACTAATTGCATATAAATCATATTCCAATATCATATCGCCTCATATCTACTAAGGCTCATTCATTCATTCATTAAATAAAACCTTACCTGAAGACAAATCCCCGACCCGAGTCCCGCGACGGATCATCAGTCAAAACGGGGCTGACTAGATCTTAGTTTGACCAAACCCGTTTGGTCAAACCGGCTAGAAACAGAGTCTTTACCAATTAGACTTGAACATAAAATCATCATATTCATCTCATGCTATTTTATTACAACTTCTAACATGTGAATTATTAAAATCATACGAAAACCCGCTTGACTAAAGGATATCAAATTAAACTACAATCTCGTATTATAATTTCTAACATGTGAGAAATAATAATATTTTAAAAACCCTTTTAATTAAATAATTTACTTATTAAAATTTCCCACTTGCTAAATATTACAAAACACGATAAAATAACAATAAACTCAAAAACCGTCATAAGTCCAAGGAGGGAACCCACGGTTCATGGGTTGGACCGGATTGAACCGGGCCTAGTTTGGGCCGGTTTTGTCAATTATTATAAAAATCGTTTCTTAATATTTCCCGCATGCTTAACATATTTAAAACCCGTCAAAACAACAACAAAACAATCAAGTATCGACACAACCCCCAAGGACCAACCATGGACCAATCCAGACCGGCCTGGACCGGGCCTGAACCGGCCTGAACCGGCCTGGTTTGGGTCGGTTTTCCAGCCCCACCAACGGCCACCCTACACGGCCAAACCAACCACCATTCCTAATTATTTCTAACATGATTTTTATTAACAACATCCATTTTTAAACATCCAATTCAACCATCATTCATACCAAAATCATGATTATGAACAAATCATCAAAATATGTCAAGAACACTAAACATGCCAAAAATTCATACAACATAATAAAAATAACTACTTATCATGTTACTACCAAAAACCATACTAACAATAACATGAACAAAACAAAAGATATGTGACATTAATTCGTCGAGTAAATCGGAATCGTTACCTTAGCTAGCAAAAATCAAGTAGCACCAAAAATAAGAAGTAAAGAAAACCCGTCTACTAGTCTTCTCCTAAAATATACGAGTCACCAAACTCGTCTTCAAAATCTTCTCCTATAAGAAATGACAAGAATAATATTATTAGAATTAAAACTTGATTTCCATAATTTAAAGTGTTGAAAACGACTTTGTCGGAATTGGAAATAAAACGTACGTGGAGATGAAGAGCGAAGAGGAGACTCTAGAAATATAAGTTAGGACGGATTTGAACAAGTAACGAAGGTTTTGTGACGATTTTGCTCAAGAACGATGAAGAACGATGAAGAACGATGAAGAACGATTTTTGATTATATTAAAGAAGGTATTAAAAAGGTATTAAGTTGATTTAGTGTAAAATAAGAAGATAATTAGTGAGTAATGGGGGTAGGAGTGCCATGTAATTATAGGGGATTAATGAGTCGGGTTTTGAAATTGTTGTTACGGGATTGACTCGGGTTTTATAATTATATTAAGGTAATTAATTAGATATTAAGTTAATTAAATCAAATATCTAGATATTATATTATTGTAATGAAAAGAAAGAAAATATCTAGTCCTAAGAGGAGAGGAGGAGCCGTGTGGTTTTGGTAGGAATCGGGTCTGTTTTTAAGCGTTTTGCGGAGTTTAAGATGACGGATCGATAAAGTTACAAATATCTTAGATATTCGTATTAGTTTAATCAAAAGAATTAAAAGATCTAAAGTGAGTGGAAAAAGATGACATGGGGCGTGTGACTCATGCCAAAGTCGGGTTTCGGGTTTGTTTCGGGATTTAAGATGACTCGGGAATAGTTAAATGATGTTCGGGGTTAAACCGTAAAAGTTATTCTTTAATTCCGAATAAATTCAAAATAATTATATTAAATTATCTTAAATTCAAATAAATCTTAATACATTAAAATAAATTAAATTTATTATTTTTCAAATATATTTTCGGTCTTTCAAATTACGGGGTGAGTCGGAAAAGTCAACGAAAGTCAAAGTTGACTTAAAAACGGGATTCTCATGGAATCTCGCAGAAATTCCAAATACGAACTCGGAAATTCCAAATTCGACTGGAAACAATAAATTCCAATTTAAAAACTTAAATATGCTGAAAAGTATCCGTAAAATATTTTCACTAGAAAAATAGGGTACTTTTCGGGTTGTTACAAAGAGTGTCCTTCCCGAGTCTTTGAATAGCATGATGGGTCGGATTTGATTTCTATATGATCTTATCATTATATCTCCTATTGCCTATCTATTCTTATTGTATCTCACATGTATATCTATATATGCATGATTTTACTTTTGTATTTCCTTATATGTACGTTTTATGTGATATGGCTGGGAGAACCCGGAGTTACTCCCCACTGACTGTGGCGTTCATGTTTTTCATGAATGAACAGGTTGCTTGCATTGGATGACTTTTTGGATATGATGTTTTGGGGTTCGGGTGTGAGCTAGCGGGCGTTGTCCCTGGAAGTTTTTACCTCTAGACGATGTTAATTAGTTTTGCTAAACACTTGTTCTTTGCTAACATTCTAAGAGACCCCGTCTCTTTGTTGTATTTCCGTATTTAGTTTGTAATATTTTGACACACCTCGTGTTATATAACTTGCATGTTTAAAGGTTTTTAAAATACCGTATTTCCGCATATTATTTCACATGCATGAATGTTTTATATTTCCGCATTCGCGAGGGTTGTCACAAAGAGGTCGTCAAGGTGGGTATGATTGCATTTTGGCGGATTAGCGTGACAATCCACTGTATCCGCCAGAGGTGTTTTGCCGGCGATTTAGAATGCAAAAGAGTTTATTTAATCATATTGTTGTAACGAATGTTGGAGCTAGTGTCCTCCACAGTTAGTGTGATAACGTGTATAAATCTATTACAGGTTCACAGGGTATACTTAGTATTCTTATCAGTTGATTAACGTTTATCGATAACGGTTGGCTTGCTAAAAGTTTGACGTTATTGTCATTTTAATGGCGGTGATCAACTGGTCCCTAAATAGTCACACCTAAAGGATGTGTTTGAGAGATATGATTATATGAAGAATATGATCATATTGACGCCTTATATGACTAAAAGGTTAGTCGATGTATATGACTAAAAAGTTAGTCAATGTAATGATGATACGATTATTTAATACGATTAAATAATATTAGATGAGACGAATTAAATGTTAATTCGTAATTGAATATAAACTGTTATATCTAATTGATGTATATCACTACAAAACGAACTCGGGAAACTGACAATTTTTCTGACGGAAAAAAAATTTCGTCAGTAATTTATTACCACTGACTGACTACTGACGGAATACTGACGGAAAAAATACTACTGACGGATTACCCGTCAGTGACCGTCAGTAGAAAATGGCGCGTTGACTAAGTCAAAGGCGGCAAAATTCACTGACGAGTACTGACGGAATTTCCGTCAGTAATATCTGATACTGACGGAAATTCCGTCAGTAATATGATACATTACTGACGGCGTCAGTATTTAATAAAATCAGAGTAAAAAAAAGGCCAGTCAAACATATTTCTGACGGAAAATCCGTCAGTAATGTTTTCTAAATCTCGGGAAACTGACGGATTCCTGACGGAATTTCCGTCAGGACTTCTCTGTTTATGTAAAAAAACACGCGAAGAACTCCGTCATTCCCAAATCATTTTTCCCCAAAACCTAACCCCCAAATCAATTTAATCCGACCATTTCCGACCACCGGCTACCTAACTACCTCCGGCGACCTAACTACCTCCGGCTACCACTTTCCGACCACCACATCCTTGGTAAGTTTAATTAACTATTTCATTCTCTCTCTTTTCTTCTTTTGTTATTTTATATGTTTCTTATTAGTTGTTTGTTGTAGATCCGACGACCACCACTAGCTACTCCGGCCGTCGACCGCCGCTATTTGTCGTCGTCGCTGCTTGTCGCCGCCGCTGCTTGTCGCCGCCGCTTCTTGTCGCCGCTTTGTTTGCTTATTTTGATCCTTAGGTAATATATTTTCCTTTATTTTAATTTCGCCCTCCGTCTTAATCATTTGTTTGTCTTTAATTGATGTAGGATAGTAGCCAATATTGTTTTTGATAATGGAATTTTTGTTGTTGTTAATTTAATTTCGCCCTTCGTCTTAATCATTTGTTTGTCTTTATTTGATGTAGGATAGTAGCCAATATTGTTTTTGATAATGAAATTTTTGTTGTTAATTTAATTTCGCCCTCCGTCTTAATCATTTGTTTGTCTTTAATTGACGTAGGATAGTAGCCATTATTGTTTTTGATAATGAAATTTTTGTTGTTAATTTAATTTCGCCCTTCGTCTTAATCATTTGTTTGTCTTTAATTGACGTAGGATAGTAGCCATTTTTATTTTTGATAATGAAGTTTTTGTTGTTGTAATTTAATTTCGCCCTCCGTCTTAATCATTTGATAATGAAATTTTTGTTGTTGTTAGTAGCTAGTTATTACATGTGTTTTGCATGTTAAAATTATTGCATGTGTTGATATTGACTTAGTACCCGTTCAAAAATTACTCGTTAGGAGTAATTTTTGAATAGTCCCCGGTTTTGGGTCTGTCTTTCTACGTTTCAAGTCACTTAGGTAGTAAACACATAACTTGTAATTTATTAATGAGGAAAGAGTTCAGTAACAATTCCTTTAATGCTTTCTGAATGCATATGTTGAGTAAATATTTATTCAACATTGTGTATTTAGAAAACAAAGGAGAATTGCTGCCGAATTTTTTCCTCATTAATAAATTATAAGGGGTGTTTGCTAGTGAGTTGAAACGTAGATTGATGGGTTTAGGTTGGAGTGATAAGGACCCAATTGAAGAAAATTAATTTTACTTGTTGAGAATTATATGTATATATATATTGATAATAATAAATGTTTAATTTACTGTGTGTGATTATTGATTATCATTGTTGTTAATTTCGATAATTTATTTATATAACATATATATATATTTAAATGTAGATACATAATAACATGAAAAGATTAGAACGACAGTGGATGTATGAAAGATTAGACGAAAAAAAGAAACCCAAGCTGATATTTGCAAATGGGGTGAAAGAGTTTATTGAATTCGCGGAACAATCTAGTGAGTTTAAGGATTTAGGCGGTGAAATGAGGTGTCCATGTAAGAAATGCGATAACTTAGCTTTTAAATCGAAAAGGGAGGTTCAAAATCATCTATGGTCGAATGGTTTTACTGATAATTATTATGTATGGAAGTATCACGGTGAGAAACTGGCTACGGAAGAGAGTTCAAGTAGTATCGTAGTTAGTGAGAATCCTTACCGGGAGTTGGTTGAAGATGCATTACGTGATAATGTTGAGCAAATAATGGAGGCTCGACTTAATCCCGACGACCTTAGCGATGAAGAAGTTCGTTATCCCCCACATCCCCAAGTTTCAGCCTTTTTTAGAATGTTAAATAAAGCCGAACAACCAGTGTATGAGGGAAGTAGTATGAGTTTGTTGCAAGCGGCTGCTAGGTTGGTAGCACTCAAATGTGAGAACAACTTATCTCTTAGATGCGCCAATGGTTTTATGTCGTTAATTAGTGACATTATTCCAAAAAATAATCAAATGGCGCGCAATTTTCAAGAGATTAAGAATTTGCTTAACGGACTCCAACTACCCCATGTGAAAATCGATGCATGTCCTACCTGTTGCATGCTTTTTTAGGAAGAAAATGCTAATCTTGAGGAATGTACCAAATGTCATGCCTCTCGGTATAAAGGTAAAAAGAATTTAAGGGGCCGGAAGCGAATACCTTGTAAACCACTGACTTATTTCCCGCTTGCGCCAAGGTTACGACGACTATTTGCAACCAAACACATAGCAGGTGAGATGAGTTGGCATCATAAAAACTCTCGATTAAGAGAAACAGGGACAATAGCACACCCAAGTGATGGAGAAGCGTGGAAACATTTCGATAGAGAGCATCCAGAATTTGCAAGTGAGCCTCGCAATGTTCGCCTAGGTTTGTGTACAGATGGATTTTCACCTTATGGACAATTCGGGAAGTCTTACTCGTGTTGGCCCGTGATTGTAACCCCGTACAACTTACCCCTTTGGTTATGCATGAAGAGGCAATTTATGTTCTTATCTATGATCGTTCCAGGTCGTAAAAACCTTAAAGCAAAATTGGATGTCTACCTCCAACCGTTGATCAAAGAGTTGAAAGAACTTTCGGAAACCGGTGTGGATACCTACGATGTCTATAAGAAATGTAATTTTCAATTAAAAGTGGCATTACTATGGACGATCAATGATTTTCCTGCATATGGCATGCTTTCCGGTTGGTCCACAGCCGGATACCGTGCTTGTCCTTATTGTCTTAAAAAAGATCCTAAAACCTTTTTTCTTAAACATAGTCGAAAGGTTTGTTGGTTCGATTGTCATCGTACTTTCTTGAAACCTGATCATCCTTTCCGCAAGAATTGTAAGCATTTTCTAAAGAATAGGAAAACTGAGGATACCACGGTTGCAATCAAATTAACCGGTGCTGAGGTCAGGGATTCGGTAAAAGCTTTACCAAAAGTTGTCGAGTCTTCTGCTGAAGAAATGAAAAGATTGAAAGACGACAAAACTGAAGGTTGGTGGAAACAAAACATATTCTGGGAACTCCCTTATTGGAAGACATTGTTGATTCGACACAACTTAGATGTTATGCACATTGAGAAAAACGTTTTTGAACAGCTTATCAACACGGTGATGAATGTAACAAAAAAAACTTCATTTGGCCCCATACTCTAGGCCGGAAGAGTTGTGCTGATGCGTTTATAGATTTGGTAAGTCCTTTATTTTTTACTTCACAAATTGCATATTAATTATGAAGGATTAATATTGCCGATATATCACTTAATGTTTTTATACTACTTTCAGGTTGATCCTACGCCGTACAAGTTGTTTGAGAAAACAAAAAAAAAACAAGAAGAGCGAGTGGGTTAATCCTAGAGCTATTAAGACAAACGTAAGTTTGTCTAATAATTACTAAGGAGTTTTTTTTTATATCCAATTTTAATACTCTTTATTAGCTTCGTTTTGTTTTGATTACTTAATGTTTTTGATTATATAATTTCTTTTTTGTTGGTTCAGGAAGCTTACACCGAGGAGATGAGTCAGCCAACGCCAACTGGCGAGACTCCAGACGAAGTCCGTGCATACTACAAAGCGTTAGATAGATTCGATAAGAAGTCGAGGCTCTTCGGGATGGGAGACAAGGGGAAAGAAGTGTGGTATGATCCACCATGCAACAAAAGTGAACGCGCATCTTTCTCCTACAATCCTACAGATTACACTCGATTCGCAAGTGAGAATACTCAAATGAAGGAGCAATTGAGTGAACTTGCGAATGAACGAGAACATGAGCGAGCCGCCCGACTTGCCCTTGAAGCACAAGTATGGGCCAATCAACAACAAATGGAGAGCCAAGCCGCGCAAATGGCTGCCATGCAAGCGGCTATGATGAAATTTCTTCCCCCGGACTTGTGCAACTTCCCTCCTCCACGTCCAAGGGATGACAACGCGGACGACGGGCACGGTTTTGGAGGAGGTACCGTTACCCCCTTAGGTTAGTAATTTATCATCTACCTAAGTTAGGGAACCCGTTGAATTTGTAAGCTTGTAAAAACAAAATTGTATGAATTTGTTTAACATTTTATGTAATGAATTCTTTTTCCAATTTCCATCGATCTTCCCCTTTATTTTTATTGCCTTTTGTTGATTCCTGACCATGCGGTCGATGTGAGTATGAATTACCGCTTTGCGGTGAACGAATGTATTTTCTGTATTGCAGGTTTTGTTGAAATTTTCACCGTTTAAAACAATGCAAAAAACGCATTGTGGCTGGACAGCAGGCTGCTGTTTCCAGCCACTACTATATTAAGTACTGACGGAAATTCCGTCAGTAAAGTCAAGAAAATCTTGACTTCCTGACGGAATTTCCCTCAGGAAGTCAAGGTTTTCTTGACTTTACTGACGGAATTTCCGTCAGTACGGTCAAGTTTATCTTGACTTTTCTGCTAAATTGGCTAACGAATCATCCTTCTGTAAGCCGTCAGGAATCAAATTACTGACGGAATTTCCGTCATAAGTCATTTTATTGTTACCAATTGAAGTGACGCGCGTTACTGACAGAAATTCCGTCAGTAATTGACATTACTGACGGATTTTGGGATTTACTGACGGATTTTTTCCGTCAGTTTCCCGTGTAAGTTTTGTAGTGTATAATGTAATTATTTAATACGATTAAATAATGTAAGCTTAAACGAATTAAATGTTAATTCGTAATTAAATATAAACTGTTGTATTTAATTAGCAAATTATATATTATTCGATATTGTCATAATAAATGATGTCAGACCGGTATTAATGAATCGACTACAAGATGTTGTATGGACTTATTAATATGTGACAACATAAATGACAATAATAATACATATATATTTTATACATTAAAATAAAAAGCTAACAACCTAAAAATAAGTAGAAGAAAAGAGGGAAGACTCCCACCTTACCTCTACTACCTATTTGGACGGTCAAAGAACAAAAAAAAAAGAGTTGGATATAAACTCATTCGCTACATTATACACTCATCATCACAATTACTTTCACAAAATATTATCAGTAATATTGGGTGTTCATTCTAGCACAAGAAAAGGCTATTCTCAGAACATCTTGGGTGCAACAATTAGGAGAATATCGACGATATTTGTTCTTAGGCCATATTACTAGGACCAAAGGTTGATTCTAATCTTTATGCATTTCGTTTATGACTCGTATTTCATATATTATAGTTTCGTTGTAATCCTTAAATTTCATGTTGAAATATACCGATATTTCCCACAAGTGGTATCAGAGCCAAGGCGACGAAATTATTTTATATGATTTTTCATGAATAAAAAAAAAAAAAATTGTTTCGGCCCAATTTGTTTTTGCCGTGATTTTTTTTTTTTTAATTTTTGATTATTGTTTTCATTTTGATTTATTGATATTGTTGTTTTAATATGTTAAGATGACAATATGATAAATTTGTAGATGTTTTAATTTAATAAGGATTAAATTAAAATGTAAATGGAAATTGTTTTGAATGCTTATGAACATTTGTTTTGCTATATAATTTCGGTTTGCATGATGTTAAATTGTTATATTTCATCATGATTCATTAATTTTAATGATGTTCAAATCAATTATGATTAGTCAAATATTAAGATAATCGATTTAATCATGATTTAGATATTCATTTTAAAATGTTAAATTGAATCATCTAGTTTGTATCAATGTTTAATAATGATTAAATGTTGGTAATTGTACCGATCTTGTAATATTAGCAACATCAAATTAAAGTATGTATTAAAATAATAAAAAAAAATAGGCCGTAGCTTAAAAAAAAAAATTATTTCGGATTTATTTCTGTTTTTATTTTGGCCGAATTTTTTTCTTTTATGCATTATATTGATAATGTATAATTGTTGTTGTGAAAAAGTTCACAATTATTGGATACCCAATTATTTTAAAATGGTTTAAAATAATGTTAGATTAATTCATGTTATACGATAATATGAATTAAAATTGGATTATGTTTGATTGGAATCATTGTGAGTAATTAAGGAATTGTCACATAATTTTGATCATTTTAAATTAGGTGGTTTGGATAAATTACTCTACATAATTAAGGAATTATGTCTTGAATGATTAATTTATTTTCGTATTTTTGCAATTGGTTGTAATTTGTATTACCTAGTGTGGCCTTAGTTGATTATGTTTTCGTAATGATGGAAACATGATCTTGATGTAATTTTGAGATCTCGAATCTCCTTTTGTTTTCTTTAAAATTATGTTTTTTAAATTAGAATGTAAATAGGTTTATGTTTTGTAATTTATTAAATGTAATTTGAGAAGACTAAAGATGGAGATCGGATTGCTCACTCCCGCTACATGGACCAAGATGGAACATCAAGACAAGCTTTTCGGGTCCAATCATGGATGGATTCCAAAGTTGTATTTTTGTTCATTTTGGTAGATAGGCCACACCAGCACTTTGTAATTTTACGTATTTTTCGTTCTTGTTGCTTTTCATCACATGATAGTTAGTGCATCATATTCCGCCTAAACCAAACCACCTACTCCTAAAAATGCATGAAAATTGACTCATATAGTTTGGATGTTAGTTATCATGGACATAAAGATGTCACACGGATTTTAAGCCATCATCTTAGTTTATTCATTCTCGCATGCTAGATATTCGTTCACTTAAAATGAATTAAAATAAAGTTGATGGGATCTTCCTCTAAAACCTAAAATTGAGACTAGTCTTTATAGGCCAAACTACTATGAATCCCTTCTTCGTCGGTAGGCATATAGGACCTTACTCTTCATATGACCCCTTCTACGTTGGGTAAGTAGTATGTGTTTACTTATTTTACCTCAACATTATAATCCGAAGAGTTTCTCGTGATTATGATGGACTAAAGATAAAATTTTATCGACCAAGAATTCTAAAGGTAGAATTAGCCAAGAGGTTGGCTTATCAATTTACAGATAATTGAGTCTTGGGATCATTTATATAATTCTTGAGGGAGGTCAATTGTATAAATGCTTGAGTCTTCGCATTAAACAACTTTTGCACTAGACTTAATTCATATCGATGAGTATGCTTATTATTATATTTTTCTTCTTTTTCGCAGTGTAGAATTCGTTTTATATTGATAATAATGCTTATAACAAATGGCTGGCCATAATGATGTCCCTATGCCAAGTGCCACACTCCCACGCGAGTCCTGGCTTAAAACTTTCATGGACCACATGAATCAGTCCACGCGACTGAAGAATGACGGGTCCAACTTTGCGGACTGGGAGACGGCATTACGGAATGCAGCCATTGCGACCGGCAAGCTCCAGTACTTGACTGAGCCAATACCGCCAAACCCAGGCCCCAATGCGAGAGTTAATGAGTCACTTGCTTATAGTGACTTCGTTATGGAAGCGGGTTCGATAAAGAACGTACTCATCTTTGCAATGGAAACCAATTTGCAAAGACGCTTCATTGCCCAAGGTGCAAATAAGATTTTCACCACGCTCACTAACGAATTCTCAAAAGCACCGAGAATCGTTACTTATGAGCATACATGTCGCTTCTTTGAGGCGAAACTCCAGAGGGGCCAACCGGTTAGCCTACACATTCTTGATATGATTGAGAATGTCGAGAAACTGTAGGCACTTAATTGGAAAATCAGTGAGAGCATAGTCATTGACCGTATGCTTCATTCACTTCATGATGGTTTTGCCCTTTTCAGGGCAAATTACTACATGAATGACATGAGGAAAAGTCCTCATGAGCTACACTCACTTCTCGTACAGACCGAGAAGGATCTGAAATTGAGTGGGAGCATGAAGCAAGATGTTCTCATGATTTCCAACAAGAACAAAGGTAAGGGTAAGGCTCATGGCGACCTAAATGTACGGAAGCCAAAGTTTAAGAAGTCAGGAAAGGGTAAGAGTGGGCCTGGTGAGACTAGTAGCTCACAAGGCAAGGCAAAGAGCAAGGACAGTGACATTGAGTGCCACAATACTGGACATTGGAGGAGGAACTGTCCCGTGTACCGTGAGGACATAAAAGCAGGCCGCGTCACTCCTGTTGGTATGTCATTTTATATTCATATGATTGAGATTAACCATGTAAGTTTCGGAACTTGGGTACTTGATACAGGTTGTGGTTTGCATCTGTGTAATCATTTGTAGGGCCTAAAAACATCACACCTCTCGCAAAGGGTGATGTGGACCTGCGAGTCGGGAATGGAGCAAGAGTTGCTACAGTCTCAATGGAAACATATGTAATCCAACTCCCGAGTGGATTTGAGTTGTATTTATATAACTGTTACTATGTACCCAGTTTATCTAAGAACATTATTTCTGTTTCCGTGCTTGATAAAGACGGTTTTTCATTTTCAATAAAAGACAATAGCTTTATTTTCTCTTTAAATGAAATGATTTATAGCAAAGCAGTTTCCATGAATGGCATTTATATCTTAGATCAAACCACAGACATATTACATGTGAATAATAAGAAAGTAAAGGTTGGTGACAAAGATCAAACTTATCTATGGCACTGTCGTATGGGACACATAAATGAAAAACGTGTAAAGAAGCTCATTGAGAATGGACTATCTCCCCATTTGATTACGAATCATTTGGCACGTGTGAATCATGTCTTATCGGCAAAATGACTCGAATTTCCTTCAAAGGTGTTGGAATGCGTGCTAATGACCTATTAGGACTCATACATACTGATGTATGTGGACCTATGTCAATCAACGCAAGAGACGGCTATAGATATTTTATCACTTTCACGGATGATTTGAGTAGATACGGATATGTCTACTTAATGAAGCATAAAAGTGAGTCCTTTGAAAAGTTCAAGGAATTCCAGAATAAGGTTGAGAACCAACTGGGAAGAAAGGTTAAAGCACTTCGATCAGATCGTGGTGGCGAATATCTTTCAAATGAGTTTGATCAACACCTTAAAGACTGTGGCATAGTATTACAGTTAACTCCACCTGGAACACCTCAATTAAATGGTGTGTCCGAACGGAGAAATCGAACATTACTTGATATGGTTCGATCCATGATGAGTCACACGGTAGTACCTGATTCACTATGGGGTTTTGCTCTTTTGTCAGCTGCTCTTATACTTAACCGAAGTCCATCTAAAGCTGTAGACAAGACTCCATATGAGATATGGAAGGGAACGGTCCCTAACTTGTCCTTTATTCGGGTTTGGGGCTGCGAGACTTATGTCAAGTGGAGACACGAGGATAAGCTCGGCCCGCGATCGGTCAAGACATACTTTATTGGTTATCCAAAAGGAATGTTTGGTCATTACTTCTATTCGCCTACGGAACATCGAGTTTTTGTTACGGCTAGTGCGAAGTTCTTAGAGAAAGAGTTTCTCGAGAACACGTCAAGTAATAGAACCTTCGATCTGTCGGAGATTCAAGAACCAACAACCGAGCAACCGATGGAGGAAGTTGTTCCTTCAACTTCTGCTACGGTTAATATTCCTCAGGAACCTAGGAGGTCAGGTAGAGTCTCCATTCCTCCAGACAGATACATTGGTATGGTCGAGGAGAATGATAGAGATGACATTTTGCTCCTAGAGAGTAACGAACCCGCTACCTATAAAGGAGCCATGACCTGTTCCGACTCTAAGCTATGGCTTGAAGCCATGCAATCCGAGATGGACTCCATGTATGAGAATGACGTATGGGATCTGGTTGATTTGCCTGATAAGGAACGACCTCTTGAGTGCAAATGGCTTTATAAGATAAAGCATTCTGTAGAAGGACAACTTGACACCTATAAGGCACGACTAGTGGCAAAAGGTTTCACTCAAGTGCAAGGATTGCATTATGATGAAATTTTTTCACCCGTAGTTATGTTGCGTTCCATTCGGATAATCTTAGCGATTGCCGCTTTTCATGACTATGAAATTTGGCAGATGGATGTGAAAACCGCTTTCTTAAACGGTTATTTGGAGGAGGAATTGTACATGGTACAACCCGAAGGTTTCATTGATCCTAAAAATCCTAAGAAAGTGTGCAGGCTTAAGCGTTCCATTTATGGACTTAAGCAAGCTTCTCAGAGTTGGAATCATCGTTTCGACCAGGTGATAAAAGAGAATGGTTTCACTCGATCGGTCGAGGAACCATGCTTGTATGTCAAGTCGAGTGGGAGTAAGATTGTCTTCTTGATATTGTATGTCGATGACATACTCTTGATTGGGAATGACATTCCTCTCTTATCTTCGGTTAAAAGTATGGTTAAAGAACCATTTCCAGATGAAGGATCTGGGTGAGGCACAACGCATATTGAGGATCCGTATGATTTCTGGGATGCATTTGAGTAAAACTCAGGCACCCAAGACATCGGAAAAGGTCGAGCGCATGAGTCGTGTTCCTTATGCATCAGCCATAGGATCGATCATGTATGCCATGATATGCACACGTCCAGACGTGGCATATGCATTGAGTATGACGAGTCGGTACCAAGGCAATCCAGGTGAAACACACTGGATGGCTGTTAAAAATATCCTTAAGTACTTACGAAGGACTAAGGATTGGGTATTGACTTATGGAGGAGATACTAAGCTATGCGCAATCGGTTACGCGGATGCTAGCTTCCAAACGGATCGAGATGACTCGAAATCTCAGTCTGGATTCGTCTTTACTCTTAATGGCGCTGCGGTCAGTTGGAAAAGTTCCAAACAAAGTGTTATAGCAGATTCTACAACTGAGTCCGAGTACTATGCCGCTTCGGAAGCTGCAAAGGAAGCTATATGGATGCGTCAGTTCTTACAAGGACTAACCATAGTTCCTAGTTCGAATGACCCAATCACCATCTATTGTGATCATAGAGGTGCCATCTTCCAAGCTAAGGAGCCTAAGTCTAGCAACAAGTCTAGACATGTACTTCGGAAGGCTAACATGATCCGAGATTACGTGGAGCAAAAGGAAATAGTGATAGACAAGATTGCTTCGGATGACAACATCGCGGACCCTCTCACTAAATCGTTAAAATATGATAAGCATGAAGGGCACATTATTTTCATGGGAATTAAACGTGTTCCTGAGTTGTAGTAGCTGTTTATATGGATTAGATCAATGTCTCTTTTTCATATACTATTCATAACATCATCGTATTGTTTCATATTTTGTTTTTCATGTTGATTGTATGACAACATTGAACGCCACAAAGTGAACTGAATTACATTATATTTGTTTTGGTCCGTAATCCCCCAAATGAGCTGATAACTCTGGCAATTATATTGTGAAGTTGATTAATGGTGGGTTCAACGAGACATAAGTCAAACGGTTGACTGATCGATCACAAATACGAGTTATAAAGATACCTCGTAGGACATCGTGACAACGTTATGGAGTCCTAAATGTGTAAGAACATTCGGTGTCAGGTCGTGGATTGGACGTCCATAGTGTTCCTAGAGTCGATTCTTTTGACTATCGACTGTCTCTTGAGATTAAGGCAGTTTTGGGTGACTTTGGTTTCTTTCTCATGGTCGACCGTAACAGGAGGCTAAGCAGATTTTTACTGGGTCATTTCATATTGTGCTTGTATCTGCAGGATTTGAGTTGAAGAAAATATCCAACCTTCATCAGGTTTTGTTATTTCTCAGGGCCACCCGAGGAGTTGTAACTGAAATGCATGGCCATGCTCGAATAATGATTCATTTATCAATTAGGTTACTCTCTAGTCGGGAAAACCACTCTTGATATAGATCACTTGTAAAATATGACCTTTGTGAATACGGACTTTGCAAATTGTTTTACATTGAGTGGGAGAAATTTTGGATATGAGAATCGGTTATCGCACATACACTTGTAAGGACAAGTGGGAGATTGTTGGAGCTAGTGTCCTCCACAGTTAGTGTGATAACGTGTATAAATCTCTTACAGGTTCACAGGTTATACTTAGTATTCTTATCAGTTGATTAACGTTTATTGATAACGGTTGGCTTGCTAGAAGTTTGACGTTATTGACATTTTAATGGCGGTGATCAACTGGTCCCTAAATAGTCACACCTAAAGGATGTGTTTGAGAGATATGATTATATGAAGAATATGATCATATTGACGCCTTATATGACTAAAAGGTTAGTCAATGTATATGACTAAAACGTTAGTCAATGTAATGATGATACGATTATTTAATACGATTAAATAATATTAGCTGAGACGAATTAAATGTTAATTCGTAATTGAATATAAACTGTTATATCTAATTGATGTATATAATGTAATTATTTAATACGATTAAATAATGTAAGCTTAAACGAATTAAATGTTAATTCGTATATAAATATAAACTGTTATATTTAATTAGCAAATTATATATTATTCGATATTGTTATAATAAATGATGTCAGACTGGTATTAATAAATCGACTACAAGATGTTGTATGGACTTATTAATATGTGACAACATAAATGACAATAATAATACATATATATTTTATACATTCAAATAAAAAGCTAACAACCTAAAAATAAGTAGAAGAAAAGAGGGAAGACTCCCACCTTACCTCTACTACCTATTTGGACGGTCAAAGAAGAACAAAAAAGAGTTGGATATAAACTCATTCTCTACACTTCTTATCATCACAATTACTTTCACAAAATATTATCAGTAATATTGGGTGTTCATTCTAGCACAAGAAAAGGCTATTCTCAGAACATCTTGGGTGCAACAATTAGGAGAATATCGATCTCGATATTTGTTCTTGGGCCATATTGCTAGGACCAAAGGTTGATTCTAATCTTTATGCATTTCGTTTATGACTCGTATTTCATATATTATAATTTCGTTATAATCCTTAAATTTCATGTTGAAATATACCGATATTTCCCACAACGGAGGCGTCCCATTACCCAATAGTTAGTTAATTAGGGTGATAAGTACAAAATATAGCTTATAACAAATAAAGATGAAACACAGATATACGTGGTTCACCATTTATATAATTGGCTACGTCCACCATGAAGGATATTAAATTTCACTATTGTGGAGATAATAGTTCAAAAGTAGACCACTATACACGTGCTATATGTGAGCCAAAAGTATACCTATTATACAAACAAATATTATAATCTAAAAGATATAAAAGAGACCACCCAAACGAGATGAAGCTTATAAAAGTGACTAATTAAGTAATTAAAAAAAACAATTTATGTTTTATTTTAATATGTCATTTTTTATGGTGGTTAGTAAATTTTAATAAAGAGTGGATTGTGGGTCCCATTTAAGAACAAACGAATAACTTTTTTTCGTTGTGGGTGGTAGTTCTTAAAATGTTGAGTTAGTTTTTAAGTGATGTGGTGCCTATATGTCAAAGAACAAACCCATTTTGTTCATTTCTCATGTTGAAAGTTTCATATATATACTTCTGATCATTATCCGGCGGGGTCTGATAGGATGTCAAAAGTATGTTGTTTTCTAGGTGGTTGCTAGGTAGCACGGACACTCCTGCTTACAAGTCGTCCCGTGTCAGACACTGACACTTGTCTGACACATACTTAAAAGTATCGATACCTATAAACGAGGAATGAGATGTCGAAAAACTATAAGAGATTGATTACAAGATGGGATTGGGTGAAAAATAAGAATGAATTATACTCAATGTCAAATTTTACCTTCTATTTATCTTAAATATTAAATTCATTTAAAAAAATTAAATCATACGTCCTCTTCAGCAGTGGACACTCGATAGAGTGTCTCTAAGACGGTAAAATTTTCATCTTCATAATTAGACACTTGATCGAGTATAGGGGACTCGATCCAGTGTCTGTAGGACTGGGCGAGTTTTCGTCGTTCTTTTTATTCGAACTAGCTAGTTCCTTGTTTCCTTCGCCTTTCGTTCATGTCACTCATTCCCGTATAAACTAGACTCAGCATCTTTGGACACTTATAATGGGTCCCACTTCTCAAGGTTATACCCTTAGCCGGTTCATGTGGGGATTGGCCTTGAGTAGGGAGATTTCCCGGTTGCCTTTGTGGATTTTGACTTGCCAATTGGGCAATTTGAGTATACACTATCTTGTTGTGAGCGAGCAATTGCGAGATTTGAACATCTTGATTTTCTTAGATCGTGAGGCTTTGCCGCAACATGACTTGCAATTCTTTCATGTCATTATTAGGAGGTGCTTGCGGTGGTTGTTGAAAAGTTTGGCCTCCCTGATTTAGACGGTTATAATTGCCTTGTTGAGAATTGCGATTCTAAGGAATCACATAGGAGGAACCTCGGTGCTGAGGCGGTAGCGGGGTAGGATTAAGGACATTTTGACTTCGATAAGAGAAGTTTGGATGCTCGCTTGTCCTCTCATTATAGAAATTAGAGTACGAATTGCCTTGCTTAAAAGATTAAAAAGAAAGGATTTGCTCAAGCGTACTCATACACTCAACCACATTATGCCCCGCGGTACCACATCTCTCACAATTTATCTCTTCTTGAACTATGGCATTGTAACACCTCTATATACCAAAGAGCCTTACAAGACCCACTTAGTACATCGGGATGCTACCATCTTGGTTGCCCGAGGTAGTACATATCAAATCAACCATAATAGAACAATACTTTATTAAATCAAGGTTTAAATTAAAGTTACATTATTCCAAAATCAAGACAACACACCGTCGTAAACAATAAATCAACTGATAAAATAAAGACAAATAAAATTTATGTCTAAGACTCTAATCATCATTGCGGAAGCTAAGACTCAACAACGATAATCCCAATCTGTTCCCCCAACGCAAGCTTATCGAATTACCTGCCGATGACCTGCTCACCATTCCTCAATGTATCACAACAGTTTTAAAAACATTAAACGGGGTCGGTAACAATATAAGCCGATCAATGTTCAAGACAATCACAACAGCAGCAACAAGTAACCATAACTAACAACACCACCTTAAACCAGTAACTGAGCTACCACCGCAGCGGTAACCCCTGCCAGCGTTAAACTGCAGATCTGACCGCCGTTCCACCTATTGATTACAGACCGCAACACTGGACATCGAAAGCCCCTCTTTCCGCAGTAAGAGTTTCCGGAACATTAATTTGCACATCCGCCTCGCAACGGGAGAGCTACGAGAGGCGAATTCAGGGTGTGGTCCGTCTTCCGGTGGACCACCAAAATAGTAACCAATTAACCACTCCAGCCATCATCATCATCACAATAGTAACCATCATCAATAACAACAACACAACATCACAATAACAATCTCATCACAATGATTAACATATAAAGCACCGTGTCGGAAAATCCTACCTTTTAGCAAATCCGCACGAAGTATAAGCAATCAAGTCAAAAATCCTCTTCTACAAAGTCTCCCCATAAACATATAAGGACTATACAATCAATCACTAACCATTCTCCCTTTTCCCCCATTCAATTAGGGTTACAATTCAATACCACAAATAAACATGTAGATGAATCACTTACCGACTGGAATCAACAACACAAGAAGTAATCTGATCCGGCTTGGAATGATTAAAGATGGTTGAAAGGTTTTGAGAGAGTTTTAGAAGGTTTAGGGTTTGATTAAGAATGAAAACTGACGAAGTTATGCGTTAATACCTCTTAATTATCTTTCATCAAACCGTCCGATAAAATCCCGCAGACCAGTGTACTCGGTCGAGTACAAGAAGTAATCGGTCGAGAACACCGCAATCGGTCGAGTACACACTATACTCGGCCAAGTGCTAACTAGGTAGAACGTTGCCTAACTGACACACGAATCACACTCGGGCGAATACACTCTACGCGGCCGAGTACACCACCCACTCGGTTGAGTGACCTCTACTCGACCGAGTACAAGATACTCATAAATACGGAGTATTACAGTCTTCCCTCCTTAAGAACGAACTTCGTCCTTGAAGTTCACAACTCATACTCCAACTCCAAAACAACAACATTGTACTACCAAAACCACACTCTATGACCTCTACCCAAATTAACACACATTAACAATTAAGACCAACCTAACTCACTACCATCACCAAATACCAACCAAAAACAGCTAATACTACCAAAACATAATGCAATACTCTCCTTCCCCCCCTTAGAGAACAAGGTTACGTCCCCGTAACCAAAAATGCCTTCAGTTATGGTTAGACGTTATGGTTAGACCATAACACCTTCAGTAGAGTTGTTTCACCACTTCTTGTTTTGCGCACTTTTTGATCCAAGATCTCTTTTGGCACCTCAAGATAAGTAAGTGCCTCATCCAACTCAATGGTCTCAGCTTCGAACATTATGGGACGGGTCACTCACACACTTTCTTAGTTGCGACACACGAAACACATCATGGACCTGGTCAAGAGCATGTGGTAAGGTCAAGAGCATGTGGTAAGGTTAAACGGTATGCCACCTCACCAATCCGATCCAAAATCTCATAAGGACCAATGAATTTCTGGCTCAGCTTGCCTCTATTCCTAAATCTCATCACCCCACGCATAGGTGACACTTTCAGAAGGTCTTTGTCACCCACTTGGAACTCAATATCTCAACGATGAAAGTCTGCATAACTCTTCTGACGATCCTGCGCTGCTTTCATCTTATGTCGAATCAGTTTCACTTGCTCAATCATGTCCTGAACCATTTGTGGTCCAAGAATCACAGCTTTAGAACTATATTCCCAGCACACTGGACTCCTGCATCTCTTCCCATACAAAGCCTCAAATGGTGCCATCCCAATGCTAGCATGATAACTGATTAACTGTTTTTGTAAGAGAACTCAATCAGGTCCAGCTTATCCTCCCAGCTCCCACTAAAAGATAGCACACAAGCCCTCAACATATCCTCCAAGGTCGCAGCCCTCAACTTATCCTCCAAGGTCGCAGGATGAAAATATGTACTCATCTTCAACATCGTCCCCATAAGCACTTGTAATTCCTTTAAAAATCAAGAAATAAATCTCGCATCACGATCAGACACAATGTCATATAGGCACTCCATGCAGCTTCACCACGTGCCTCCTTTAAGCCAAAACTAACTCAATCTTGCTGCATGTATCTTTCATAGGAATGAAATGAGATGACTTAGTCAACCGATCCACAATCACCCAAATCATATTATTCCCCTTCTGTGATCTCAGAGGCCTATCACAAAATCCATGGATATAGATTCCCATTTTCATTCCGGAACCTCAAGAGACTGAATCTTACCCTGCGGTCTTCGCTACTCACCTTTAACTCGCTGACAAGTCAAACTTCTGGCTACAAAACCAGCAACTTCTTTCTTCATCACCGGCCACCAGAAAGTCTATTTTAGATCTTTATACAACTTATCCCCACCCGAATGAACCGAATAAGGAGTACATTGAGCCTCAGTCATAATCACTTTTCTCAACTCTGGGTTATTCGGTACACACTGTCTACCCTCAAATCTAACACTTCCATCTGCATGGATCTAGAATGTAGGAGTAATACCTTCCTCTACCCCTTTCTTCCATAGTTGAAT